>CATNWA010012195.1:110000-360797 GCA_951230385.1 Staurois parvus | reverse complement strand
AATTGATGGTTATTTGGTATTTCTTCCATTTGTGAATAATTGCTCCAACAGTTGTCTCCTTCTCACCAAGCTTCTTGCTGAAGGTCTTGTAGCCCATTCCAGCCTTGTGCAGATCTATAGTCTTGTCCCTGACATCCTTTGACAGCTATTTGGTCTTGCCCATGATGATGGTGAGGTTTGAATGGAAGAAAGAGATTTTGTGGACAGGTGTCTTTTACACATAACGGGTTGTCGTTAGGAGCCCCTTCTTACATTGACAGGACTAATCTGTGTACCACACAGGGGCGGACTGACAACTCATGGGGCCCCCCCCCCCGCAATAGGGGATCATGGGGCCCCTGTATCCTTGCCCAAACTCAAAAAAGCCTATGAAAAAGGTACCAGGGGCACCTCATGGGGTCCCCTACTGACCCCGGGCCCTCGGGCAGTGCCCGAGTTTCCAAATGGTCAGTCCACCCCTGGTACCACATGAGCACAGAGCCAGTCTGTGGGAGCCAGAATCATTGCTGGTTGGTAGGGGATCAAATACTTATTTTTCTCACTGAATTGAAACTCAATTTATAACATTTGTATCAAGTTTATTCTGGATTGTTTGTTTATATTCTGTCTCTATAATTTAAAATACAACTATGATAAAAATTATATACCCTTCATTTCTTTGTAAGTGGGCAAGCTTACAAAATCTACAGGGGATCAAATCATTATTTTCCCCATTGTATACACTAAGTATATTATGTCCTGGAGGGTTGTGTACCTGGTGAAAGTTTGCTTGCCATATGAGCTCATTTATTATATGGTTCTCATTCATGATTTTCTCTGCCAGAATTGCACTGCGCTGAAGCAACAGGGCAAAATGAGTTTATGCCTCAGCCTCAAAATGTCTTCTTAAAGTAATTGTAAACCCATATATTTTTTAAATAATAAACATGTCATACTTATCTCCTCTGTGTAATGGTTTTGCACAGAGCAGCCCTGATCCTCCTCTTCTCAGGTCGTCCAGAGGCGCTCCTGGCTCCTCCCCCCACCAAGTGCCTGCCACAGCAAGCCACTTGCTATGGGGGCACTCGTACGGGCATGCTGCTGAGCCGGCTCAGTTTGTCCATAGAAGGCTTGGCCTCTGCCTCCTCACTGACCGTGATTGACAGCAGCTGGGGCCAATGTCTCCTGCTGCTGTCTCTGAGCCATCGAGGAGGGAGAGAGCCAAGAGAGCCACTGCTCTCATGTACATCGTTGGATCGAGATCGGCTCAGGTGAGTACTTTTGGGGCGCTGTGCTCAGAAGGTTTTTTTACCTTAGTGTAGAGAATGCAGTAAGGTAAAAAATCCTCAGCCTTTAGAACACAGAAACATAGAATGATGACAGCAAAATAATGAGTGGTCAATTTTTTTTTTTTTTTTTGGGACGGGGGTTGTTGTTTTTTTTTTCCCTAACTTTTTTGTCTGAGTATAGATCTATGCTTGTCTCAAGCATGTTTGAAGCTATTTACTGTTGACTGGCTCACTACATGTCAGGAAAGGCCCGCCCATAGTGCAGGTGAAGTTCCACGGCGCTCGAGTCCCTGTGAGCTGAACAGATGTGCAGGCACTTGGACATAGGCTCGTGCATACGGGCGCCCGCCTGTCACTAATGCTGGTGCCAAAAGGGCTATTTAAATTGCTTGCAGTAGTTGTCCCATTGTCGTATGGTCTTTTCCCTGCTCTGTGTTCCCTGATTCCTGTGATTGTCTCCTGATACCGAACCAGCCTGTTCCTGATCTCTGCTTGATTGCTTCCTGCCCTGACCTCTGGCTTGTCTTTGGATTATTCTCCTGTCTCTGCTCCTGTCTGATTGATTTTCCGTTGCTGACCTGGCCTGTGACTTTTCCTCCTGCCGCTGTAAGCCTGATCTGCCTGACTGATACCGAACCCGGCTGGTCTGACCCTGCATCCTCAGCACGCAGCTCTCGAGTATCCATCCATCCCACACGGCTACATCAGAGCCCCGCTCCCTGCCTGCAACTCATCAGCTCACCTGCTATCACTGGACTGACCTCAGGCACTCATAACCCACCGTGGCCCTGCCATCGCTGTCTCACCATCAGCAGTCCTTGAGCCGGAGTTGTACGGGAAGCCTGCCTCTTCACGTCAGGCTCACTATCCAGGTGCGTGACAGTACCTCTGCTGAAAGTTCATTCCAAGATAACACTTTAAAGAGTAACTCCATTTTTGTGGAGGGGAAAAAAAAAGATTTCTATTCTGGGTGCTCACAGTACATTGTAGGAATATAAAATATACTTTGTCCTACCTTCCGTTGCTCTGAAGAAATAGCTATTTGTTTTCCCCATGTCCTGTGCATATTCTGAATGGGAGGGTCTGGTTCATTATAATCACCTGGTGCACTCTCAACATTCTGATGAGAAAAGCTGCAGGGTCTGCATCCCTCACTAAGACTGAAATCCCTATTGCAGGGGGTAGCAAAAAGCTGACTTAGTAATTTAGTGTAGGCTTCTGGGAAAATCCGTGAGCCAATCACACAAGCAGGAAATTACATTTCTCGGGGTGTTCTGTATACTAATTTATGTAAGGCTTCTGTTTTAGCTGCCAGTGGACTTCTAAAGCTTTCCATAAAGTACTGAGAATTATACAGCTCTGCCACATAGCACAGTCTGTCTGTCAGGGAAGGAGATCTGATCTTTTGCTGCTGCAATTCCATTTTCACTTACAGGTTACCACCTCCCACCCACCCTTGACCCTGCCTATGTATCACGTACCTGGTGATGGAGGCCAATGGAGAGAGGGCTTCCCTTGCGGCTAAGATCCGGACTCCCCTGACAGTGGGACAGTGGGAGTCAGGCCCAAAGTTGCACAGGTCGCCTGTAGCAGTGCTGGTTGGTGGTCCACTCAGAAGCACAGCTGGTGCACGGAGATAGGTCTGCAAACAGGAGGCGCCTGTGTGTGGTATGCAAGCCCTTCCGGGATTTAGATGTTTACTGGGTAGCCGGTTCAAGCCAAGGTCAGGGACCAGGTGGGAATCAGAGCAGACGTAGTCAGATGGGATAGCCGAGGTCATACACAGAGGAGCGAGAGAGAGTATCCGTAAGCCAAGCCGAGGTCAGATCAGGGGTACATCAGAGTAGACAGGTCCAGGAGCAAGCCAAGTCGGTAACAGGAAATCACAGGTCACAGGAACCAGGAAACAGGAACCAGGAACAGGGCACGGGGAGCTAGAGATCATCCAGCAACTAGAGGAAGTGATGAGTCTCCTTATAAAGGCACCAGACTGAGGCTGATGTGTACTTCTGCGGCCATGTAGAGTACTGGCAGAAATGCCAGATCTTCCAGAACTTCTGTCGTGGACAGGATGCTGACACTATGAGAAATACTAACACTGACTGAAGAACCATGGAAGAAATAGAAAGGGTTTAGCTAGGACTGAACTAACTAGCACTAGGAGGGGAGGACAGAGGGAGACACCAAATCACACAAGTAAACAAATTATAGTGGCTCTAAACCACCACTAGATGTCAGCATACTACAGAACAGTAATAACCTGGTGTAGTTTAGTACAACACAGAAAACATACATATACAGGTGTACCTCGGTTAACGTAATCTTCGATTTATGAATGAAAATCCACTGAAAATAATGCCTCGGTTTAGAAATTGTTTACAATTTTTTTTCGCAATACGAAGTGTATGTCGGTGCCGATTTTTAAATGCAATTGCCCACTTTTGTTCTTCAATATAGCTCACAAAATGAGCTGTCACTTTCCCAAGGATACTTTGTTTCTTTTATCTCGGGAAACAAACTAAAAAGAAACATTGTTTCTTTTACTCGGGAAACACACTAAAAAACTAAAAGGAAACTTTGTTTCTTTTAGCTGGGGGAAAGTGACAGCTGATTCTCTAAGCTATGGTGAAGAAAAAAAAAAAAGCCGGTAATTACATTTAAAAACCGGAACTGACTGTAATGGAACTGGCCCCCGACTGCGCAAAGGTATTTCCGTTAGACTCTCGCTTCTCTGTCCAAACATTATCCACGGACCTCACCGCTGACCATACAGGAAATAGACAGCACCAGACTCTCTTAAGACAGGAAGTCAACTGCTTTATTTTAACACAAAACACAAGATTTATACACAGGGCGAGGAAATACAACCAGGAACAGGAAACACATCAGCAGGCCGTCCCATCAGGGGGGAAGGGCTGCTGGAAACACCCCCCACCAAACCAAGACACACAATAGAACAATGGGATGCAGCACATGGCAGTGAACAATGGACAACCACCTGGCAGTGAACAATGGACAACCCCCACACCAATACACAAACATTACATCCCATAATAGTTTGCTAGAATAATAGTGTCAAGGGGCCTGGCTGTCCCTGTGCTCTCCCTCCCTCCCCCCTTGCCGCATCCCCTCATCCTGCACACAGCCTTTGAAGCAGGCCATGCAGGATGAGGAGAGGGGACCCCTGTGGCGAAGATCACAGCCCCTCCGGAAATCTAGGTGGAGGAGCTGTGACCCCTCGCCAAGAGACCCCGGTGGCAGCCCGCCAGGGTGTCTCTGCCCGGCCCCAATGGGCACAGCATGGTCACAGGGGCTTCCCACACTCTGCGCCGCCAGGAGACAAAGGCCGCGCTCACGAGAGCACAGACCGAGTCAAGGGGGCGTGCCTCATCATTGCCCCGGCAACTGGGAAGCATCCTGGGCGGCCTTAAAAGGGCCGTTGCAAGACCAGGCCGGTGTCTTTTTTGCCTGCCGCTGTTCGTTGGGAGGTCCGCTGGGGACCGGACCTCCACCGAGATAACCGCTGGGCACTCTGCAAGAGACTCTTCTTCCCCCCCTGAACAGGTCAGAACTAAGACTCCCAGGACTGGGAGCACCCGCTGCCACTCTGCTAATACTCTCAGTGCTGGGAGTACCCACGCCACTCTGCTAATACTCTGAGGGCTGGGAGTACCACTGACACTCTGCTCATACTCCAGGGCTGGGAGTACCGCTGGCACTCTGCTAATACTCCAGGGCAGGGAGTACCCGCTGCCCCCCTGTTAATACCCTGGGTCAGGACTATCTGCTGTGGGCCCCACGATACTCTGCCTAATACTCTGGGGCCCCGATTACCCGCTGTGCTGTGTGCTAGGACTACCTGCTGTGGGCCCCACGATACTCTGCTTAATACTCTGGGGCCCGGATTACCCGCTGTTGCTGTGTGCTAGAACTACCCGCTACATCCCTGCCGGAGCCGTGAGTGTCTGCACCCCCGTCTTATTCCCCCTGGACTGTTCTTGAACCCTGTTCCCCCTCTGCTCCCTTCTTGGATTACAAATTGCTAGAGACTCTAACTTTGCCCCTTGGGGATGGATTACAATTATTTGAGCCCTCTCCTTGCTATTCCCCTAAACTGGGTACTGCCACGCTACCTGCAAATTGAGTAACTGTCATTTCTTTAATAAAGCTTTGTGTGTGTTTATCATCTGCTCTGTGTGTTCTGTCCTGCCTACGCTCCATCACAAATGGGATTCAGCCGCATGGCAGAGAACAATGAACAATCCCCACACCAGGGGCGGACTGACAACTCATGGGGCCCCCGGGCAATAGGGGATCATGGGGCCCCTGTGTCCTTGCCCAACTCAAAAAAGCCTATGAAAAAGGTACCAGGGGCATCTCATGGGGCCCCCTACTGACCCCGGGACCTCAGGCAGTGCCCAAGTTTCCAAATGGTCAGTCCACCCCTGCCCCACACCAATATTAGAACATTTCACCCTGTACCCCTAACAGGCACAGGGTGCCTTAGACATAAGAGGATTTGGGAAGATGATACAGGGGTCCCCCCACCCCCAAAAGTCACTCTTGTCACACTGACCTATAGTGACAGCGACTTTTTTTTTTTAACTTTTTTCTGACCTCTAGAATGGATGAATTGGTTTTCAATGCATTCCTATGGGAAACTGTTTTTTTGGTTTATGAATTTTTCGCAATACAAAACATCCCGGTGAACGCATTAAATTCGTAAACCGAGGTACACCGGTATGTAGGACCGATCATTTATCTAACTTTAGCTTTAGCCATCTTTTCATATATCAAAGTTTGGAACATTCTAGAGAACTTTTATTAACTTCCATGCAGCAGTATTCTAGGTTCACTACATAAAGGGCATTAATGCCCAACAGTAGTGAGCTTACTTAAATCGAGTCCATAATTTGAACAAAAAAAAAAAACAAGAAAGAATCTCATTCATCAAAGTAAAATCCGAAAAACGTATTTTCACGCCTGGCAGCGAGAAACGCGGAACGTTGCGACCCCATAAATCTTTGTTGTGAAGTGAAATTGATACGGCACAATTCTCTTTCTTGAGCTGCGCAATGTTCTTGAAAAAGAAACCGCAACAAAAAAAAAAGAAAGAAAAACAGTCAAAACTTAACCTCCCCGTCTCGAGGGGCTCATTGGAAGAGAAAGCGAGGCCGGTGACAGCCGACAGGCTTTTAAAATGACATTGAGAGTACTTTCAATTCCCAACCGAGTGAGGAACGCAAAACTTGAGACGTTTTAAATAAACATCTGATGGTGGATGGGAAACAAAAAATACATTATGGTTTAATGGATACGCTGATGTGCTGAAGGGTAGGATACGTCGCACCGACCATGGTTTCTTGTTCTTCTAGGACGACTGCTGCTTTCAAATCAGTTGTGACATGTAGAAGTTCTCATTTCAGGATGGGTGTCAGACTTTTTCTTCTGGGTGGAGGTTGTGTCCTCTTAGTCTATAAAATATTAGTTCATTCAAAGTGACTTCTTGAAATCGGACCTGAAGTCAAAAATGCAAGATTTGCCATGTTTCAGGTACGATAGAAGGAAAGCCCGTGTCCAGAAAACTGCAATTTTGATGTATAGTTCACAAGACGTTTATTAACCGCTTCCCCGCAGCTCTAGAACTCAAATTCTTCTACAGGGTGGCAAGGCTGTGCAAAATCACATATACAGTGGGGCAAAAAAGTATTTAGTCTGCCACCAATTGTGCAAGTTCTCCCACTTACAAAGATGAGAGAGGCCTGTAATTGGCATCATAGGGAGACCTCAACTATGAGAGACAAAATGAGAAAACAAATCCAGACAATCACATTGGCTGATCTGGAAAGAATTTATTTGCAAATTATGGTGGAAAATAAGTATTTGGTCACCTACAAACAAGCAAGATTTCTGGCTCTCACAGACCTGTACCTTCTTCTTTAAGAGCTCCTCTGTCCTGCACTCATTACCTGTATCAATGGCACCTGTTTGAACTTGTTATCAGTATAAAAGATACCTGTCCACAACCTCAAACAGTCACACTCCAAACTCCACTATGGTGAAGATCAAAGAGCTGTCGAAGGACACCAGAAACAAAATTGTAGACCTGCACCAGGCTGGGAAGACTGAATCTGCAATAGGCAAGCAGCTTGGTGTGAACAAATCAACTGTGTGAGCAATAATTAGAAAAAGGAAGACATACAAGACCACTGATAATCTCCCTCGATCTGGGGCTCTACGCAAGATCTCACCTCGTGGGTCAAAATCATCACAAGAATGGTGAGCAAAAATCCCAGGATCACACGGGGGGACCTAGTGAATGACCTGCAGAGAGCTGGGACCAACGTAACAAAGGCTACCATCAGTAACACACTACGCCGCCAGGGATTCAGATCCTGCAGTGCCAGACGTGTCCCCCTGCTTAAGCCAGTACATGTCCGGGCCCGTCTGAAGTTTGCTAGAGAGCATTTGGATGATCCAGAAGAGGATTGGGAGAATGTCATATGGTCAGATGAAACCAAAATAGAACTGTTTGGTAGAAACACAAGTCGTCGTGTTTGGAAGAGAGAATGCTGAGTTGCATCCAAAGAACACCATACCTACTGTGAAGCATGGGGGTGGCAACATCATGCTTTGGGGCTGTTTCTCCGCAAAGGGACCAGGATGACTGATCCATGTACAGGACAGAATGAATGGGGCCAAGTATTGTGAGATTTTGAGTGCAAACCTCCTTCCGTCAGCAAGGGCATTGAAGATGAAACGTGGCTGGGTCTTCCAACATGACAATGATCCCAAACATACCGCCCGGGCAACAAAGGAGTGGCTTCGTAAGAAGCATTTCAAGGTCCTGGAGTGGCCTAGCCAGTCTCCAGATCTCAACCCCATAGAAAACCTTTGGAGGGAGTTGAAAGTCTGTGTTGCCCTGCAACAGCCCCAAAACATCACTGCTCTAGAGGAGATCTGCATGGAGGATGGGCCAACATACCAGCAACAGTGTGTGCTAACCTTGTGAAGACTTCCAGGAAACGTCTGACCTCTGTCATTGCCAACAAAGGATATATAACAAAGTATTGACATGAACTTTTCATATTCACCAAATACTTATTTTCCACCATAATTTGCAAATAAATTCTTTTCAAATCAGCCAATGTGATTGTCTGGATTTGTTTTCTCATTTTGTCTCTCATAGTTGAGGTCTCCCTATGATGCCAGTTACAGGCCTCTCTCATGTTTTTAAGTGGGAGAACTTGCACAATTGGTGGCTGAGTAAATACTTTTTTGCCCCAATGTATATAGGTAGGGAGGGCACTCACGCACCGCGATTGGCGGCTACAGCTTTCAATCATCGGGTCCCAGCAGGAGATTCCCCACTGGCACCCAAGATACAGACATCTCTCCTGTCAGCTTCAGCATGCTGCTTTGTATTGCTCTGCATAGCAGAGCAATACAAAGCAGCATGTCTCCCTAGTAAAACACATACAGCACACAGTTAACCCTTCCCTGAGTGGGAAGCTGTCACCTTTAGTCAAGGGAACCAAATCAAAGTCAAAGTAACCAACTGAGCCTGGCTCAGGACTTATAGGTTGGTAGGACATTGGCAACCACCAGTGATGCATCCCTGGCTGCCTTCAGTTGCCAGCCATGGACATACTTGGTCAATGATGTCAGCCAGCATCCCTGGCCCCTTTGTTCACATGAAGCTCCCGGTTCTCAGCTGAATGGGTCAAAGGAGGTCTCATTGGTTGCTAGAATGCTGGCTCCCACCATCAACCTAGTAACCAGCAAGCCCTGAGTGGGAAGCTGTCACAGTTAGTCAAGGGAACCAAATCAAAGTTAAGGGAACCAATTGATCCTGGCTCAGGACTTGGTGGTTGGTAGGACATTGGCAGCGACTGGCATTCTAGCAACCAATGATGCATCTCTGGCTGCTTTCAGTTGCCGGTCATGGACATACTTGGTCAATGATGTCAGCCAGCATCCTTGGCCTCTTTGTTCACATGAAGCTCCCAGTCAGCAGCTAAATGGGTCAGAGGGGGTCTCATTGGTTGCTAGAATGCTGGTTCCCACCATCAACCTAGTAACCAACAAGCCCTGAGTGGGAAGCTGTCATGTTTAGTCAAGGGAACCAAATCAAAGTCAAGGGAACCAATTGATCCTGGCTCAGGACTTATAGGTTGGTAGGACATTGGCAGCCACTGGCATTCTAGCAACCAATGATGCATCTCTGGCTGCTTTCAGTTGCCGGTCATGGACATACTTGGTCAATGATGTCAGCCAGCATCCTTGGCCTCTTTGTTCACATGAAGCTCCCAGTCAGCAGCTAAATGGGTCAGAGGGGGTCTCATTGGTTGCTAGAATGCTGGTTCCCACCATCAACCTAGTAACCAACAAGCCCTGAGTGGGAAGCTGTCATGTTTAGTCAAGGGAACCAAATCAAAGTCAAGGGAACCAATTGAGCCTGGCTCAGGACTTATAGGTTGGTAGAACATTGGCAGCCACCGGCATCCTAGCAACCAATGATGCATCCCTGGCTGATTTAAGTTGCCTGTCATGGACATATGTGGTCAATGATGTCGGCCAGCATCCCTGGCCCCTTTGTTCACATGAAGCTTCCAGTCGGCAGCTGAATGGGTCCAAAGGAGGTCTCATTGTTTGCTAGAATGCCGGTTCCCATCATCAATCTAGTAACCAACAAGTCCCGAGTGGGAAGCTGTCACGTTTAGTCAAGGGAACCAAATCAAAGTCAAGGGAACCAATTGAGCCTGGCTCAAGACTTGGTGGTTCGTAGGAGACTGGCAGCCACCAGCATCCTAGCAATCAGTGATGCATCCCCGGCTGCCTTCAGTTGCCAGCCATGGACATATTTGGTCAATGATGTCGGCCAGCATCCCTGGCCCCTTTGTTCACATGAAGCTCCCAGTCGGCAGCTGAATGGGTCCAAGGAGGTCTCATTGGTTGCTAGAATGCCAGTTACCACCTGCACCCTAGTAACCAACAAGCCCTGAGTGGGAAGCTGTCACATTTAGTGGTGATAGTAATACCAACACTGAATGAATGATAGGTGTGGCAGGCAGGTGGGTGAACACGCCATTTAGCTTGCTCCTTCAACAAACAGCAGATGCCCCCATCCCTATTCCTGGTATGTTAGGGTGCCTACAGCCTCATAGATGTATATCTGCAGTGTGAAATCATTTAAGGAACTGATACCTCAGATTTCCAGTCGCTTGTGATTTTGGATGAGAATTGGTGATTTAACAGCTGTGCTACATGTTGTTCTGCTTGTTGGAGGGTCCGGTGTGAGGAAGCAAAACCCTTCCTCATCTGCAGGGAAACCACATTGGTGACTGGTCTTTTGACCTCCACCTGACTTTTTTTTTTTTTGGGGGGGGGGTACAGAGCTTCCAGAGCTCAGTTTCTCCGAAGTAACCCTTTACTCAAATGCAAATGTAAATTGTACATCTTTGAGGCAAATAAATAAAAATAGGAAATCTTCTCCTGAGCTGCCTGTAGTGCTCATCATATGTTCATCCAAAAGCCTAGGCATCTAGGTATATGATCACTTTCGAAGGTGAAGATCAGAACTCCAAGTGGTCTTCCTTGCACCCATCAAATGTACCCATTAGCTGAGAATCTGTGCTGTAACTCATGGCAACTGACGGCACTGAGCTTTCATCAATTTCTTCAATAGTCAGAAAAAAAATAGACTTTCTCCCACTGTTACTAATAAAACTAGATAGCAATAAACTCAAAAGGTTGCTGTGTCTAAACCTTTTCTTCTAATCTCTCTCCCAGCCTCAGCTGGAAAGTCCTTCGCCTCCGTGGTGTATTTAGGTTTTGTGCTGCCCTAGGCAACACAAAAATTGTCTGCCCCCATGGACACGACCAATACCACCCCCCCTTTCCCCCTCCCGCGGAGAGAGCCTGACATTGACCAACAACACCCCTGCCCCCCACCTGGGAGAACCTTCCACTACCCCCCTCCCCAGCGATAGAGAGAAAGATACCCATCTTCACAGCTCTGGACATCTCTGAAGAGAGTCAGGGTCTAAATACACCATCAAGCAGCCTGCAGCCTCTCTCGGATCCCACTTGGTTCCCATGTCCCTTCTTCCATCCCTTCTTCTGGGGGGAGGTGCTGCCCCCTTGAAAAATGCTGCCCTAGGCAAGTGCCTTGTTTGCCTTGTGGTAAATACGCCCAGAATTCTGCAGAGAAGGACCCTTGCACACTGTGTGAGACCAGCTGTCTCTATGCATTGGTCCAACATGCCCCCCTACTACGGCTACAATTGCTATTCTTTGGCAGTGTTGGGTATTGAGAGTGGATCAAACGTATTTAACCACTTGAGCTCTAAAAGATTTTACCCCCTTCATGAACAAACCATATTTTTTTGCTATTTGGAACTTTTTTTTAAATATATTCTTCAGATTTTTTTTTAACATATATAAAAAAGTCATTTTAACATATATTTTTACATATATTTGTAAATGCATTCCAAAAATGGAGATTTGAAATGTGTTATTAAAAATATTTTTGATATATTTTGTAATAAAGACGCATTTCAACATGCAGTGTATATATATGTATATATATATATATATATATATATATATATGTATATATGGGCGGCACAGTGGCTTAGTGATTAGCACGTCTGCCTTGCAGTAAATGGGTCATGGGTTCGATTCCATGGAGTTTGCATGTTCTCCCTATGCTTGCCTGGGTTTCCTCTGGGTGCTCCGGTTTCCTCCAACACTCCAAAGACATGCTGGTAGGTTATTTGGCTCCTGTCTACAATGTCCTAGTTTCATCCCTGGCCATGTGGGATCTCCTGCATGGTGGGGGTTGGGGAAAGACCTGGCAACCTACCCTGTAAAAATAATTGCTAAGAGAATTCATGAAAAAAGTTGCTTACGAGTGACGGTCCATGCAATCACCAAGGGTCGGATACGACTGAATGGATATATATTGAAATATATTTTGAAGAAAATTGAAATTGTAGCATTTAAAATATACGGCAATATATTTGGGATTAATATTTTTAAAATATATTTCAAATGGGCCTGTCTGGGATAAAATGAAGATCTTTCTTTAGGTTGACTAAGAAGGCAATAGAGCTGCACTGATATAGTGATTTAGTGCAACTGGATTCATCCATGGTGGTGCCCAAGGGCGAATGGACAACTCATGGGGCCCCTGGGCAATAAGAGATCATGGGGCCCCTGTGTCCTTGCTCACACTCAAACCCACCCAAAAAAGCGTATGAAAGGTACCAGGGGCATCTCATAGGGCCCCCTACTGATCACAGGCCCTCGGGCAGTGCCAGAGAGTCCAAATGGTCAATCCGCCCCTGGTGGTGCCAGAAACTTCTCACACCAAGCGCAACATTATAAGGCTGCAATTTTCCAAGTGTGCCAAGTAGTTTATGGAACTATCTCCAGTTTAAAGTGCCAAGTGAAAGAAGAAGGATTCACATAGCTATTATTGTAAAATGATACATTACATCGCTATGTCTGCCATCTTGTAAAGAACTGGAGTTGCCTGTGTATGTGAGAAGTGTTGGTAAGAAGCACATTCTATGTTGTCATGTTATTCTTGGCCAGAAGATCTACATTGATGTCTATAAATCATTGCTTTGCGAAGGGGGCAGGATAAGAGTTATCAGAGTGGAAGGAAGGAGTCAAGATGAGACTCAGATCAGAGACAAATGTCCATATTCGCCAGCACACCACAAATCTCGATATGGTACAAAAAAGGTTTTTATTCCAAAAAGATCACATCACAAAGAAAAGTGAAACGTTTCGGAGCTGCGCAGGACTCCTTCTTCAGGGCTTTTTGGAATAAAAAAACTTTTTCGACCAAATCGTGATCCGTGGTGTGCTGGTGAATATGTACTTTTGCCTATGATGTTTCCAGTCCCAGCTGTTAGTTGCTACAGCACCCTCTGCTGATGAGCCATACTTCCAGGAATGTGTGAGAAGGGAATATAGTTGTAGTCAGATCAGAGGCACACGTGCTCCAAAGTGAAGATCTGGAACCATTGCCAGTACCTTGCATTGCCACATTCATCTACTTAGGAATAAGTACAGACACATACGGAACATGCAAGGACACATTAGGAGTGTGCCGGGATGCTTCCTCACACATCCTCTTTCAAAAACTAACACCAAACACCCTTTATAAGGACAGTAGCTTTCAGAGTTTGCTGGTTGACCACTGGTTCCCCAGTGCTCTTTTGCCTGTGTTTCCTGTGCTCCTTGGACTTCCCGATATCAATCCAGCTTGCTTCTGGACCAGTCTCCTGCCTGATTCCTAGTTCTGACCTTGGCTTACTCGTATGGACTCTGCCTCCCCTGACCACCCTTATATGACCCTGGCCTGTCCTTTTGAACACTCTCTTGTCCTCAATTCTGACTCCTGTGCATAACCTCGGCTCTGTCTTGACTATGCTCTTGCCACCTTGTTTGCTTGATCATCTATGTATGACCTGGGCTCTGGTCCTGACTACACCACTTCAGTTCTACTCTGCCAAGCCGACCTTTTACCTGTCATGGGTACTACCTACCTCCTGCTACTTGGGGTTCCAGTACCACAGCTGACTTCCTGGATGCCCGGTCTAGCACCTCTTCAGCCAGACGTCACCATGAGCAGTCTGCAGCAAGCAACTGATGCCTCTCTGAGCCCTGCATTCCATATTTCTCATCTCCAGAGGTGCTTGGAGGTTAGTTACAAGGGATGCCCTCTCATCATATTGGCCTCCAAACAGATACGAGATGGAAGGAAGGTAGAAAAAAAGGCTTTTTATATCAGAAGAAATGTCTCTTTATATAAAATATGTTTGTAGTCATGTGACAAGAGTTTTTCCACCTACAGATGGCCTTGTGCCATCAGTACATGGGAAAGGGAGTCTCATAAGGGAATTGACCCCTTAGGGATTCTGTCAGTCACCTTGACTTTCATTGCCATTTTGTTGGGGAGCCTTCAAAATAAGGGGTCCAATGTCAATTTCGCAAGCATTAAGTGAGTGGCAGGCTAGGGACAGGAACCCTTATCCCTTACTTATGGAAGATATGGCACCAGGATGCAGTATGAGAAGAAGGCAAGCTGGGGAAGGCAATGTGATGCTTTTGGGAATGTTCTGCTGGGAAACCTTGGGTCCTACCATTCATGATGGCAGTAACCTCTTTTAGGATAATGCGTACTGCCACACTGCAAAAATGGTTCAACAATGGTTTTTAAGATCACACCAATGAATTTCAGGTGTTGAATTGGCCTTCAAATTCTCCAGATCTCAATCCAATCCAGCATTTGTGGAATGTGCTGGAAAAACAAGTCCATTTTGATGGAAGCTCCTCCTCGCAACTTACAGGGCTTAAAGGATCTACTACTGATAGCTTGGTGCCAGATACCACAGCATACCTTCAGAGGTCTAGTGTTGTCCATGCCTTGAAAGGTCAGGACTGTTTTGGCAGCAAAAGGGGGACCTACTCAATATTGGGTGGATGCAGTGGCGGAATGACCATTCGAGCACTCGGGCACTGCCCGAGGGCCCAGGGTCAGTAGGGGGCCCCATGAAATGCCCCTGGTACCTTTTTTTTTATAGGCTTTTTTTGAGTGTGGGCAAGGACACAGGGGCCCCATGATCCCCTATTGCCCGGGGACCCCATGAGCTGTCAGTCCGCCCCTGGGTGGATGGTCATAAAATGATGGCTGATGTGTGTATATACACTATATTGCCAAACGTATTGGGACACCCCCCCAAATCACTGGATTCAGGAGTTCCAATCACCTCCATGGCCACAGCAGGTGGCAAAATGGGAACATACTCAATATTTAGGTAGGTGGTCATAAAGTTATGGCTGAATGTTGTAACTACACTAATACCAAGTTCAAGTGTTGAAAACATTTGAAAGTGTTGAATGCCTTTAAAAGAAGCAAATAATATAGAGCAAAGAAAAAAAAAAAAACACGCTGAATCTTCAATTCCCATTATCTCTTGAAAACATTGGTGGTCTACGGTATCAAGATTGGTAAAGAAAAGTTACAAATGATGAGAACTGAGAGCCAGTTAAGGGATTCAAAAGTGTGAAAGGTCATTTGCTTCCTCAGTGGAAGGTCTTCACATTTCTGTGGAATGAACTGTGCAAAGCCGGTCCTGATTGAAAAGGGTTGAACAGGTTATCCAAATCAACTAATAGGAAGACACAGAGGGAACCATGCCTTTCACAAAGGTTATAATAAAAGAGTTTAAATGGCTATCCTGACAGCTATGGATGGAGAAAATGTACTTTAAAGTCTATTAAGACCTTTCTTCTTCTTTTAAAGTAATTGAGAGAGAATGGTTATCAGTATATGGGAATTTAGATGTCAGTGCTAGGATACTGGTGTAGGTAAGGTCTTTCCTGCAGAGGATGCTGGAGCCAAAGAGAGGTGAGTATTCCAATAATGAATTCAAGTATATATAAAGCTAAAACTTTTATTTTTTTTTTTTGGTGGGAGTAGAGTAGGGTCATTTTCAGCATCTCTGTTAATTTTTCTTTTGCAATTTATATTTAATTGTAGGGATTAGTTGGAGGGCATTGGGTCAGCTGGGGACACTGGGGCAGTTTGCAGTGCATTGGGGTTACTGGGAAGACTGGATGAAGGCTGAAGTGGAAGAGGGCAATGGGGACACTGGGGCAGTTTGCAGTGCATGGGGTTATTGGGAACATTGGATGCAGTCTGGAGTGCATGTTGTTACTGGGAAGATTGGATGCAGGCTGGAGTGGAAGAGGGCAATCTGGACTCTGGTGCAGTTTGTGCATAGGGTTACTGGGAAGGCTGGATGCAGGCTGGAGTGCAAAAGGCACAGGGGACACTGGTGCAGTTTGCAGTGCATGGGGTTACTGGGAAGACTGGATGCAAGCTGGAGTGCATGGGGTTAAATGGGAAGACTGGATGATGGCTGAAGTGGAAGAGGGCAATGGGGACACTGCTTGCAAGCTGGAGTGCATGGGGTTACTGGGAAGACTGGATGCAATCTAGAGTGGAAGAGGACAATGGGGACACTGGTGCACTTTGCAGTGCATGGGGTTACTGGGAAAGCTAGATGCATGCTGGAGTGCAAAAGGGCACTGGGGACACTGGTGCAGTTTGCAGTGCATGGGGTTACTGGGAAGACTGGATGCAAGCTGGAGTGCATGACATTACTGGGAGGACTGGATGCAGGTTGAAGTGGAAGAGGGCAATGGGGGCACTGGTGCAATTTGCAGTGCATGGGGTTACTGTATAGGCTGGATGTAGGCTGGAGTGCAAGAGGGCACTGGGAACACTAGTTGCAAGCTGGAGTGCATGGGGTTACTGGGAATACATAATGCAGGCTGAAGTGGAAGAGGTCACTGGGGACACAGATGCAGTTTGCAGTGCATGGGGTTACTGGGAAGACTGGGTGCAGGCTGTAGTGCAAAAGGGCACTAGGGACATTTGTGCAGTTTACAGTGCATGGGGTTACTGGGAAGATTGGATGCAAACTGGAGTGCATGACATTACTGAGAGGACTGGATGCAGGCTGGAGTGGAAGATGGCACTGGGAACACTGGTTGCAAGCTGGAGTGCATGGGGTTACTGGGAAGACTGAATGTATGCTGAAATGGAAGAGGGCAATGGGGACACTGGTGCAGTTTTGCAATGCATGAGGTTACTGGGAAGACTAGATGCAGGCTGGAGAGCAAGAGGTCACTGTGGACACTGATGCAGCTTGCAGTGCATGGGGTTACTGGGAAGACTGGATGCAGACTAGAGTGCATATGGTCACTGAAGACACTGGATGCAGACAGGAGTACACAGAGTCATTCAGAAATACTGGATAGCGAGGGGGCAATGGAGACACCGTTGCAGGCTGGAATGCGTTGGGCTACTGGGAAGACTGGATGCAGGCTTGAGTGCAAGAGGGTATTGGGGACATTGGTTGCAAACTGGAATTCATTGGGTCACTGGAAACACTGGATACGGTACATGGGGTGACTAGGTATATGCAGAAGCTGAATTACAGGAGACACTGGAGATCACTGGAGGGTTCAATGGAGTTTTGGTACAGGAGCCACTGGGGAGCCATTCGGAATTTAGAACACTAGAGGTGCCAGGAGTCACTGTGGAGGGTGGAGAGGGTAGTTGGCTGCTAGATTGTGAATGTGTCACTTGAATGACAAGCAACATGCACATAAGTACTTTAAAGACATGGCTGGGCTATGCTTGGTGTGGTGGAAATTGGAAGCTGTCAGCTGCATGCAAACTAGGATCTTAATAGAAGAAAAATGGTTAAAGGGGATCTAAATATTGTATCTCCACCTTAATCTCCTTTCCCCACTCCCCCCATAGCCATAAGTGGTGATGCAAGAGACCCACTTGAGTCATATGTTTCTGACATTTGTACCATACTATTCCATTGGAACATATTGAACCCTGTGGTTATGATATAGTATGAACATTTAGCTGCCAGTGGCTATTTTGAGATCTGATCTTTATCTGGATAGCAGTAACCATTTCCTAGAGATCGACATGTTTACACATATGAAATTCTATCAGTCATTTAAATACAGACCAAGGTGCTCCTATAACGTATCATATAAACTATTACAACCTAATCTTAAAGAAATGAATTGCAATTGGATCAACTGATTAACCAATACAACTCAAATTGCAATTTTGCATCCAGTGGCCCCTTGAGCCGCCCCCATCCCCGTGGCCATTTACCCCTTTCTGCACTCTCCCCTCATCTGCAGGCGTTGAGTCTTGATTACTCCCATTGGTGAACACATTTTCAGTTATAGAGATACAAATGGTTTCCTGATGAAGCAAATCCAGTCTGAGAAACACATTGAACAGAACTCTGGCCATTTTGGTAGAGACTGTGCTTAATGTAAAAATCAATCTGGCCCATGTACAGATGCAAATTATGTTGGTCTTCGGGTTTTTGAGGGTATTCTAAATTAATGTTTGTAAGTCCATTACTTATGCTTTACTCTCCGTTCTTTCCTTCCAATTTATTTTTTTTTTTTTTTAATGATTTTATTATAATAAAAACAATATTTTTTTAAAGGAAAATGCTATTGTTGTAGACCCATCAATGATACCTAAATGGCACAACAGTCCTTCTGTTTTAGTGTTTATATTGATCATTAGGGATGGTGACCCAATCATTAAAGTGAAGATGCATTTTGAAACATCCCAAATAATGATAATGTAAATAAAATGCACACAAATTAGATCAGCCATTCTCAAACAGGGTTCCTTGAGGTGTGGCTGATTGACCCCCCCCCCCCCCCCATGTGATGGTGCCTGTATAGTTCTGGATTCAACTCCATTTGGCAGAGCCAGCTGTATGAAAACAATAATCTTTTTAGCTGTCTGGATGCATTCTGGCCACCATTATAAGCAGGTTACTCTTCCCAGTGACCAGCAATATAAGGGGAATTTGTCCACTGACCCCAATGAATTGGTTTTAGCAGGGGTTCCCCGAACCCTGAAAATTATTCCAATGACTCCTGTGGAGTAAAGCTGAGTTAGATAATAAAATAAATTGGTAAAGCGTTCCAAAACCGTCCATACCCCAACACTAACATATAAAGTTTATACACGCACACTAATAGTATGGGAATCCAAAACATGTATTGCAATGCTGGAAGACTTTGTATGGGCACTCAGGGGGAGGTGGGGGTTCTGGATTGGGATAGGGATCTCAGACTCAGAATCAGACTTAGTGGCCCTTTAGGAGCTGAGGATTCTGGGGAGGGCTGGCGAGCAATGGATGGCATGGAGCTTTGCAGCAAGCTGTAAGGTGCTCTGCAGGCTTAGGGATCTCAGGGATCCTGGGAACACTGTAGGTCATGCTGGGGAATCAGGCTGTTGTGTGGGAGCTGGGGGACACTGTGGGAGGTTAAGCCATCTGCAGCTGGCTGGAGGCCCTGGAGAAGGGATGCCATGGCCCAATGGTTGAGAACCATTGACATACGTACAGCTCCAGGAAATCCCAGTGATAGGTTGGGGTAGAACAAGATTTGTAGGTATATGTGGAAGGAATAGTGTCCCATTGTTAGTGTAAGTGGAAGAAAAAGTGCCCATTGATGGTATAAGTGGAAGGAATAGTGTTCCATCCTTGGTATAAGTGGGAAAAAGACTGTCCTATCATTGGTAGAAGTGAGAGGAATAGCTTCCCATTGTTGTTGTTAGTGCAAGGAATAGTACCCCATCGATGGTATAAGTAGGGGAATAGTGCCATATTGTTGGTATTAGTGGGAGGAATAGTGCCCCATCATTGGTATCAGTGGGAGGAATAGTGCCCCATCATTGGTATCAGTGGGAGGAATAGTGCCCATCATTGGTATCAGTGGGAGGAATAGTGCCCCATCATTGGTATCAGTGGGAGGAATAGTGCCCCATCATTGGTATCAGTGGGAGGAATAGTGCCCCATCATTGGTGTCAGTGGGAGGAATAGTGACCCATCATTGGTGTCAGTGGGAGGAATAGTGCCCCATCATTGGTATCAGTGGGAGGAATAGTGCCCCATCATTGGTATCAGTGGGAGGAATAGTGCCACATCATTGGTATCAGTGGGAGGAATAGTGCCTCATCATTGGTGTCAGTGGGAGGAATAGTGCCCCATCATTGGTGTCAGTGGGGGAATAGTGACCCATCATTGGTATCAGTGGGAGGAATAGTGCTCCATCATTGGTGTAAGTGGAAGGAATAGTGCCCCATCATTGGTGTCAGTGGGAGGAATAGTGCCCCATCATTGGTGTCAGTGGGAGGAATAGTGCCCCATCATTGGTGTCCGTGGGAGGAATAGTGCTCCATCATTGGTGTCAGTGAGAGGAATAGTGCTCCATCATTGGTGTCAGTGAGAGGAATAGTGCCCCATCATTGGTGTCAGTGGGAGGAATAGTGCCCCATCATTGGTGTCCGTGGGAGGAATAGTGCTCCATCATTGGTGTCAGTGAGAGGAATAGTGCCCCATCATTGGTGTCAGTGGGAGGAATAGTGCTCCAACATTGGTGTCAGTGGGAGGAATATTGCCCCATCAAGTGTAAAAATGTCTCAAAAAACAGCCACAATTTGTCACTTTAAAACCAATTCCATGGAAGTTTACCATCTAGGACAGTGGTCTTTAAACTTTCTAAGCAAAGGTTCAGTTTACTGTCCTTCAGACTTTAGGTGGACCAGACTGTAGCCAGTGGGATTAGATAATGTCTCAGACTAGGTGGGTTAAAAAATTGCATAACTTCTGTGGGCAGTAGGAGGTATTGGTATTATAAAGAGGAATAATCTCTATTGTTGGTACAAGTGGAATAGTGCCCCATCATTGGTATCAGTGGGATTAAGGAATGCCCCATCATTGGTATCAGTGGGAGGAATAGAGCCCCATCATTGGTGTCAGTGGGAGGAATAGTGCCCCATCATTGGTATCAGTGGGAGGAATAGTGCCCCATCATTGGTATCAGTGGGAGGAATAGTGTCCCATCATTGGTGTCAGTGGGAAAAATAGTGCCCCTTCATTGGTGTCAGTGGGAGGAATAGTGCCCCATCATTGGTGTCAGTGGGAGGAATAGTGCCCCATCATTGGTATCAGTGGGAGGAATAGTGTCCCATCGTTGGTATCAGTGGGAGGAAATAGTGCCCCATCATTGGTATCAGTGGGATTAAGGAATGCCCCATCACTGGTATCAGTGGGAGGAATAGAGCCCCATCATTGGTGTCAGTGGGAGGAATAGTGCCCCATCATTGGTATCAGTGGGAGGAATAGTGCCCCATCATTGGTGTCAGTGGGAGGAATAGTGCCCCATCATTGGTGTCAGTGGGAGGAACAGTGCCCCATCGTTGGTGTAAGTGGAGGGAATAGTGCCCCTCATTGGTTTCAGTGGGAGGAATAGTGCCCCATCGTTGGTGTAAGTGGGGGGAATAGTGCCCCATTATTGTTGTCATCATGGGTTAAATAGTGCCCCATCGTTGGTGTAAGTGGGGGGAATAGTGCCCCTCATTGGTATCAGTGGGAGGAATAGTGCCCCATCATTGGTGTCAGTGGGAGGAACAGTGCCCCATCGTTGGTGTAAGTGGAGGGAATAGTGCCCCTCATTGGTATCAGTGGGAGGAATAGTGCCCCATCGTTGGTGTAAGTGGGGGGAATAGTGCCCCATTATTGTTGTCATCATGGGTTAAATAGTGCCCCATCATTGGTGTCAGGGGGAGGAATAGTGCCCCATCATTGGTGTCAGTGGGAGGAATAGTGCCCCCATCATTGGTATCAGCGGGAGGAATAGTGCCCCATCATTGGTATCATTGGAAGGAATAGTGCCCCCATCATTGGTGTCAATGGGAGGAATAGTGCCCCATCATTGGTGTCATTATGGGTTAAATAGTGTCCCATCATTGGTGTCAGTGGGAGGAATAGAGCCCTATCATTGTTGTCATCATGGGATGAATAATGCCCCATCGTTGGTGTAAGTGGGAGGCAAGTGCCACATTCTTGGTGTCAGTGGGGGGAATATTGCTCCATCATTGGTGTCATCATGAGATGAGTAATCATCCATTGTTGGTGTAAGTGGGAGGAAAGTCTTACATTCTTAGTGTCAGTGGAAGGAATAGTGCCCCACGAATCATGTCGATGGGATGAATAGTGTCCCATCATTGATATAAATGGGAGAAATTGTGCCCCATTGTTGGTGTCAATGGGACACCCATGTTTTCAGTCAGGCATCAGGAGGCACACAAATGGACTGAACTGCAGCAGACAAAAAAAAATGAGCTCTTGTGCCCCGCCAGACAGGGCCGTGCTGAGTAGCAGAGCTGTATAAACCTCCGAACTGGACGGACAGGAATACAAATCCTCCGGCAGCTAAAACAACTCCCACCTATGTTTTTCATCCGCTTGTCCGGAGTTCAGCTTTAACTAAGACTCTACAAGACCCGAGCGACGGCAAAAAACTGCCTAATGCTTCTCACAAAGGAAAGCAGACTGTTCCGGATTGAGGGGAATGTGATTTATTCCGTCTTATTGCCGCCATAAAGCAATATGATAGTTCTTCCTCAAATGAACAAAGCGATGCAGCATTCCCCTCAAATGAAATAAAAACTCTGCAGTGACAAGGACACACAATGCCACCGGCTGAATCCCGTGTTATTGGACTGATTCATCAGTTCCGAGTGATAATATCTCACCGCGTTTCTGGGGGAAGCGTTTAGCTGTAAGCTGTTTTGAAAGTTTAAAAAAAAAAAAAAAAAAAAAGACCTCTAAACCTCTGAACACAAAAGGTTTTTGGAAAACAGCTAACGACATCCGGGAAACATTGTCACCGCAAGCGGCACGTCGTCTGAACTCTAATCCGAATCTCATAAAATTCACTGCAGACATATTTTCTGTACTGTGGTTGGCTCTTCATGGGTGGATGCAGGGGTGTATTTACCACAAGGCAAACAAGGCATTTGCCTAGGGCAGCATTTTTCAGGGGGGCAGCACTGCTCCCCAGAAGAAGGGACAGAAGAAGGGACAGAAGAAGGGACACAGGCGGCATGGGGACCTGGTGGGATTCGAGAGAGGCTGCGGGCTGCTTGATGGTGAGCCCGACTCCATTCCAGGGGAGGTGAATGTCTTTCTCTCTCTTGCTGGGTGGTGTGGTGGCCGGTGTAAGGAGGGTGGTGGTAGTGGAAGGCTTTCTCGGGTGGAAGGGGGGGGGGGGTGTCAGGCTCTCTCCGTGGGGGGCACCAATTTTTGTGTTGCCTAGGGCAGCACCAAACCTAAATACACCACTGGGTGGATGTAGATGATCCCACACACAGCACAAGGTTCTAGAAAAAGTTTTAACCCCTCGCCCTCCTGAGGATTCTCCCCCCCCCTTCCCGACTGGGCCATTTTTTGCATTACGGCGCTGCGTTACTTTAACTGACAATTGTGCAGTCGTGCAACGCTGCACCCAAATTAAATTTACGTCCTTTTTTCCCCACAAATTCTTTCAATGGTATTTGAACGCCTGTACAGTTTTTATTTTTTTTGCGCTATAAACAAAAAAAAAACATTTTTTACTTTATGCTCGCTCCCTGGGAGCAGGCAGCACCGAGAGCCGGTGCCCGCTGTGCCCCCCGGACACAGTGGAACACCGATCGTTGTACGGGAGCTCTGTGCGAGGTCCCGATCATGTGATCACTGATTGGCCAATCAGTGATCACATGCAGAGTAGCAAGCAAGATGTCACGTCTGACATCATTGCTTACTACGTGTGAAATCTGTGAATGATCACATGGTACAGGGCTATTCACAACAACCTTGTACCATGTGACAAGTTGTGACCAATCACAGCTCACACAGTAGTTCTCAATGGTTGCAAGAATGCAGCCAGAGAGAAGGAGAAATGATTGCTTTTACAGCCTTTATGGGTGTTTCAGTGTTTCCTGTGCTATTGTGATCTGTGATTTCCTGATACCGACTCGGCTTGCTCTTGGACCTGTCTTCTCTGCTTAACCCCTGATCTGACATTGGCTTGGCTTACGGATACTCTCTCTCTCGCTCCTCTGTGTATGACCTCGGCTATCCCATCTGACTATGTCTGCTCTGATTCCTACCTGGTACCTGACCTCGGCTATCCCATCTGACTATGTCTGCTCTGATCTCCACCTGGTACCTGACCTCGGCTTTGAACTGGCTATCCTGTGATCCTCTATTTCCCGGAAGGCTTGCATACCTCGCACAGGCACCACCTGTCTGCAGACCCCCATCTCAGTGCACCAGCTGTGCTTCTGAGTGGACCACCAACGAGCACTCCTACAGGTGACTTGGGCCACTTTGGGCCTGACACCCGCTGTCCCACTCTCAGGGGAGTCTGGAACTTAGCAGCAAGGGAAGCCCTCTCTCCATTGGCCTCCATCACCAGGTACGTGATACTGGTTGCTAGATTGGCTTCCGTCCAAGAGACAGCTGTACTGATTGTCAGACGGTTCTTGCTGAACTGGCCAATTTTCAGCCCATGTGTACCCAGTGGTGTATTTAGGTTTAATGCTGCCCTAGGCAACACAAAAATTGGCGCCCCCCCCCCCTCCAAACAGAAAGAGCCTGACATTGACCAAGAGCACCCCTGCCTCCACCCGAGCCTTCCACTGACTCCCATACACCAGCCACCATCCCCCTGCTGAGAGAGAGACACTCACCTTCACAGCTCTGGGCATCCCCAGGAACGAGAATTGGGCTGTGCATACATCGTTCTGAAACCCACAACATCTCTCAGAACCCACCAGGTCCCCATGCCAAGTGTGTCTCTTCTTCCATCCCTTCTTCCAAGGAGCAGTGCTGCCCCCACTGAAATATGCCGCCCTAGCCAAAGGCCTTGTTTGCTTTGTGGTAAATACACCCCTCTGTGTACCCAGCTTTACAAGAGCTTACAATCTAACCTACCTAGCAAAGAAACCCAAAGAAAACCAGCCTACACCAACACAAACAAACCATACAAACCTTATGTAGATAGATCACCTTGATGGGAACCAAACCCAACTTCCAACCACTTGGCACCAGGCTGCCCAGATCTTGGAAAAAGTGGGTTTACAGAACACAGATGGAGTTTTTCTTTCTGCATTTCAACTTTGCAAATTCCCCAATTTTTGATTGAAAGTCTGGCTCAGGATGCTTCTGGCCTGAACTACTTTGAAGTTGAACGTTTCACCGAAACTCATGTCAAGCGGATCATTCTCTTTGGTCACACTACAATGGATTCCAGGCTGAGCCTGCTCACCCTTTTCTGTAGCTGTGTATCAATCTCCGTGAAAATAATTCCCATTTAACAAACAAGTCTCCGGGGAATGTCTATGCAAGGTCAGATGATAAAAGGTTTCGCTTTCTGTCCTGTTGACAACGTTTTAATTAAAATCAGCATAAAGAAGATGTGAGGAACCTCCGGATGGGAGCGGAAAATGTTCCTCCATCCAGATACAGCATTCAGCACTTAACTGTTTAATGGCAGGCATGATTATTAGGAGGGGTGAACTGAGAAAGAAACAGGGAAACGGGTTGTGCTTTAGGCTGTCCATGGTTGGGGGTCATTTTTCACAAGTTTGACCCCCTCAAAAAAAACCAAAAAACAATAATAACATTAAGTGGCATCCCGAGGCAGGTGTGGGGGGTGCAGCCCGCACCGGGTGACACCGACCGCATGGGGTGACACTGGACCCGCTCCATTAAAAGGTACGTTGTAAACAGGGGTGGACTGACAACTCATGGGGACCCTGGGCAATAGGGGATCATGGGGCCCCTGTGTCCTTGCCCAAACTCAAAAAAGCCTATGAAAAAGTACCAGGGGCATCTCATGGGGCCCCCTACTGACCCTGGGCCCTCGGGCAGTGCCCGGGTTTCCAAATGGTCAGTCCGCCCCTGGTTGTAAAGCAAGCCAATGATCCCCACAGGATGGATCCGATCCGCAGCGGCGTCCCGAGGCAGGTGCAGGGGGTGCGGCCCGCACCGGGTGACACTGACCGCACAGGGTGACACCAGCCCTGCTCCATGAAAAGGTACGTTGTAAAGCAAGCCGACGATCCTCACAGGATGGACCTGATCCGCAGTGGCGTCCCGTGGCAGGTGCGGGGGGTGCAGCCCGCACCGGGTGACACCGACCGCACGGGGTGACACCAGACCTACTCCATGAAAAGGTAAATTGTAAAGCAAGCCGATGATCCCAGTGAGATGGATGGGATCTGCGGATTGGGGAGCATAATGGGTCAGACTCCGATCCATTATGCTCTCCAATTCGCAGATCCCATCCATCCTGCGGGGCTCGTCGGCATGCAACCTATATGGGGTGACACCGGACCCGCTCCACGAAAAGGTAAGTTGTAAAGTAAGCTGATGATCCCCGCAGGATGGATGCGATCTGCGGATTGGGGAGCATAATGGGTCAGACTCCAATTTATTATGCTCCCCAATTTGCAGGATGGATCCGATCTGCAGTGGCGTTCCAAGGCAGGTGCAGGAGGTGCGGCCCGCACCGGGTGACACCGACCGCACAGGGTGACACCAGACCCGCTCCAGGAAAAGGTAAGTTGTAAAGCAAACAGACGATCCCTGTGAGATGGATCGGATCTGCGGATTGGGGAGCATAATGAGTAAGACTCCAATCCATTATGCTCTCCAATTCGCAGATCCGAACCATCCTGCGGGGATCGTCAGCATGCAGCCTATACGGGGTGACACCGGAAACCGCTCCACGAAAAGGTAAGTTGTAAAGAAAGCCGACGATCCCCGCAGGATGGATGCGATCTGCGGATTGAGCATAATGGATCGGAGTCTGGAGGGGGTGTCACCAAGTGTTATCGCACCGGGTGACACCAACCCTAGGGACGCCTCTGATAACATTTAAAGGGGATTAATAACAGATACATTATGTTAAAAAGGAGTTTCATCCTCCCTCTATTATCTTTTTTTTCTTATTCATCATTTACCTGATGGTGAGATGGCCGCAGCTGAGACACTCACCCATACAGGGGATCCAGCATTGTCCTGCTGGGTTCCTCCTCTCTGTGGCCACTGCAGGATCAGACTGCCATGTTCCTTTGTGATGCCATCAGGAGGCTGTGCTTGATCCTCCGGGTTACATAGTTACATAGTTAGTCTGGCTGAGAAAAGACAAAAGTCCATCCAGGTCAACCATTAAAAAAAAAAAAAAATTATAATCCTACACCCACAGGTGATCCGGAGGAAGGCAAAACATCCCAGCAAAGCACGATCCAATTTGCTCCTGCAGGGAAACAATTCCTTCCTGATCCCCTGAGAGGCAATCGGATATTCCCTGGATCAACTTTCCCTATAAATGTTATAACCAGTTATATTCTGTGTATCCAAGAAAGAATCCAGGACTTTCCTACAGAAATCCACTGAGCTGGCCACAACCAACTCTGGAGGGAGTCTATTCCACATTCTCACAGCTCTTACTGTGAAGAAACCTTTCCGTGTTTGGATATTGCCTGGATCAACTTTATCTATAGATGTTAGTATCCAGTTATATTCTGTGTATTCAAACCGAATGGGGGGGGGGGGGGTAGGGGGGTTGTTCGGCCCATCACTACTTCTTACCCATTAGCGTTTAAACCACTTCAAGTTCAGACACTTTCCCCCCTTCCAGTCCGGACACTTTCACCCCCTTCCTGTTCGGACACTTCCCCCCCCTTCCAGTCCGGACACTTTCCCCCCTTCCAGTCCGGACACTTTCCCCCCTTCCAGTCCGGACACTTTCCCCCCCTTCCAGTCCGGACACTTTCCCCCCCTTCCAGTCCGGACACTTTCCCCCCCTTCCAGTCCGGACACTTTCACCCCCTTCCAGTCCCGGACACTTTCACCCCTTCCAGTCCCGGACACTTTCCCCCCCTTCCAGTCCCGGACACTTTCCCCCCCTTCCAGTCCCGGACACTTTCACCCCCTTCCAGTCCGGACACTTTCCCCCTCTTCCAGTCCGGACACTTTCACCCCCTTCCTGTCCAGGCCAATTTTCAGCTTTCAGCGCGGGTCATGCAACAAAGTACCCATAAAATTATATATATATATATATATATAAATGGAAAAGTCCAAACGTTTTGAAAAAAAAGTGTTTTTCTTATAAAATTTTGCAAATAAATAAACTTTCTTCATAAATCTTGGCCAAAATGTATTCAGTTATCTTTTTAGTAAAAAAAAAAAAATAACTCAAATGAGTTTATAACCAAAAATTATAATTTTTCAAAAAATGTTTGTACATTTTTATTTTTTTTTTTTATATTATTATTTACAGTTTTTTTCTACATACTGTCACTCTAGCAGTAGTGTCACCATGGTACTACTTGTGGGGGGTGATGAAGATTTTTTTTTTTACCCTGCTTGCTTTTACACCCATAAAGGCTGTAAAAGCAATCATTTCTCCTTCTCTCTGGCTGCATTCTTGCAGCCATTGAGAAATACTAGGTGAGCTGTGATTGGTCACAGCTTGTCACACGGTACAAGGCTGTTGTGAATGGCCCTGTACCATGTAACTTCGGTGATCATTCACAGATTTCACTAGTAGTAAGCAATGATGTCAGAAGTGACATCTTGCTTACTACTATTCATGTGATCACTGATTGGCCAATCAGTGATCACATGATCGGGACCTCCCACAGGTACAGCAATTGGTGTTCTCCTGCGGACACATCAGGCACCGGATCGCAGTACTGTGCGCTCCCAGGGTCTAAAATGGCAGGCGCCGTTTATGAACGGCAACCCACCCCTGCACTGCCACCGTCCGGCCGTTTATATACAGCGGCCAGACGGGAAGTGGTTAAAATGGCCAGAATCGAGTTTAAAGATTTGAGTCCCATCGACTTCAGTGGGGTGAAGATTTCCATTGGAGCATAGATGCTGTTTGGCAGGGACGGGCTGACCATTCGTGCACTCGGGCACTGCCCCAGGGCCCAGGGTCAGTAGGGATGCCCCTAGTACCTTTCATAGGATTTTTTGGGTGTGGTTTGAGTATGGGTAAGGACACAGGGGCCCCATGATCCCCTATTGCCTGGGGAGCCCCATGAGTTCTCAGTCCACACCTGCCGTTTGGTGAATGTCCCACAAACTGAAGCCAGGTAGATTTGTCTCATCCTTACTCAGCAGTGTGTCAGACCTCTGCAGAGACACCACTGCTTCCACACAGAGAACAAGGGGCCGTCTCTACAGCATGCTGGCAGGAGACAGGCTTTTCTACTCGCTGATAATTTTTTAAGAAAGCAAATAAGTCTTGACGCACCTGGAATGAATTCCTCTGATGTCAACTAAAAGAAGGACAGGGCTTTACAAATCTCTGATCCAAAAACAATCCGAATTAACATGGCTTGGAAGTCTAACTGCTATATCGGCTCGGCTTAAAGCAGTAATAAACTGAAACGGAATATATTGCAGCTTAACAATCATTAGATGTGGTGGCTGCGTTAGTTTTCTGGGGGGTTTTTTAGGCTTTTTTCACTTTGTTTTCATTCTGGTGATCCTGCCAGTAACACACTTCCTGTGTTAGAGCACCCCCACTCTGGGTGAAGGAGAACAGGGGGCACCTTGGGACAGCAGCAGTCAGTCTGGGGGGGGGAGTGGAGTGCTAGTTGTATTAGCAAACTTAGATACACTAACAAATTGAAGCCAAACTGCGGACACTTTATATTCATGTAGCTCCCTCTAGTGTGCAACTAGAATAGTGTAGGCAAATCTATTGTGTATGACTCAGTAACTGTGTGAGTCTGTGAATAGGCTGAATTACTGCAGGGCAGGCTGGATGGCTTAACAGGTTGGGACTCTATCACCCCCACCTGGTTCTGGAGGACCATTGGAGCCTTCCAGAAGCCAGTGGGTGGAAGAAATTGAGACCTAATCTGCATGTTTGTGAGAGTCTAACCAATCCTAGGTTTGGAGGCCCTGGTAGAGTGGTGGACCAGCTAAAAGATATGGAAGAGTCAGGCATGCACAGGAGTTGGCTGGGAGATGGAGTGCTGAGGAGACTGTCGGTGGCCTGGGAGGGGTCTCCTAGGTCTGAGGGGGGGTTGGCCTCCAGTCCGGGCTCGGGCTGGCTCAGCAGGAGTATATTTTGAGGCTGAGAGATCCTCCTCTCCAGCTCCTGCCTGCAAATAGGCTCCCTCCCAGGCTACACACTGCAGCTTCTCACTCCATCTTCCACCTGACACTGACCACTTCCTAATCATACTTAAGGGCTGCCCTGACCCCATGCCAAGCCTCCTGCTGGGGGATTGGTAAAAGTCCTTTGAGTATTTCGATCAGCCCCTCCTCACCGACTGCTTTCTAGAAGCTTCTCAAGCTGCTAGAGCAGGGGGAGGTATCAGTAAACTGACCTGCAGAGCCCTCAGCCCTGACCCAAAGTAACCTGGCTGACTCATCCCCGGCTGATATCCAGCCTCTAACTAAAAAACATAGCTAGCTGCCCTCTGGCTAACTAGATGGGCACTACACATAAATAAATAAAAGCTGATCATTGTAAGCACCCCTGCCAGTGTTAAATGGATCGATGTATCCCTGTAACTGCTACATCTGGGAGCTTGTTCTTTTGAAAATATAGAATAGAATAGAAGAAAAAGAGCCTAAAAAAAATAGAAAACAAATGCAGGCATCACGTAAGAATGGGTAAGCTGCAATCTAATAGATGTTTGTTCTTGGGTTTAATACCGGTTTATTTGACACTCCTCCATATCACCAAAGAAGTTCCTCAGATGTCACTCCTGACCAAAACCAGCTGGTGATGACTGTCATTTGTAAGTGATCATCTAGCAAAGCACTGCAAGGAAAAAAAAAGTAGCTCTACTGTGCAAATCGCTGCCTTTTTGCCCCTATCTAAAAGAAATAAGAAGTAAAATTAAAAAAGTAATAATAATAATAAAAAAAAAAATCTTTAGAAAGTTAACCTCGGGAGCAGTGCAGGGGCGGGTGGCCGTTTATAAACGGCCTCCCTTCCCCTGCTTGTGCGCACTCCCAGGGAGTGCCGGCACCGCAATCCGGTGCCCACTGTGTCCTCCGGACACAGCAGAGCGCCGATCGCTGTACGGGACCTCTGTGCGAGGTCCAGATCATGTGATTGGCCAATCAGTGATCACATAAAGAGAGTAGTAAGCAAGATGTCACTTCTGACATCATTGCTTACTACGTGTGAAATCTGTGAATGATCACAGAGATCACATGGTACAGGGCTATTCACAACAGCCTTGTACCATATGTGACAAGCTGTGACCAATCACAGCTCACACGGTAGTTTTCAATGGCTGCAGGAATGCAGCCAGAAAGAAGGAGAAATGATTGCTTTTACAGCCTTTATGGGTGTAACAGCAATCAGTGTAAAAAGAAAAAAAATCTTCATCACCCCCCACAAGTAGTACAGTGTCACCATGGTGACCCTGTACAGCTAGGGTGACAGTATATAAGAAAAATAAAAAAACATAAAAATGTAAAAAAAAAAATTAGAAAAATTATAATTTTTGGTTATAAAACTAATTTGGGTTATTTTTTTTTTACTAAAAAGATAGCTGAATTACATTTTGGCCAAGATTTATGAAGAACGATTATTTATTTGTAAAATTTTATAGGAAAAAAACTTTTTTTTTTTTTCAAAATTTTTGGACTTTTTCATTTACATAGCAAAAAAAAAAAAAACCCAGCGGTGAATACATACCACCAAAATAAAGTTTTATCTGTCTCAAAAAAAAAAGCTAAAAAAATCATATGGGTACAGTGTTATATGACCGCGCAATTGTCATTCAAAGTGAGATAGCGCTGAAAGCTGGCCTGGACTGGAAGGGGGGGGAAAGTGTCCGGACTGAAAGGGGGGGAAAGTGTCCAGCCTGGAAGGGGGGGAAAGTGTCCGGACTGGAGGGCGGGGGGAAGTGTCCGGAATGGAAGGGGGGGGGCAAGTGGTCCGGACTGGAAGGGGGTGGAAAGTGTCCGGACTGGAAGGGGCTGAAAGTGTCCGGACTGGAAGGGGGTGAAAGTGTCCGGACTGGAAGGGGGTGAAAGCTGTCCGGACTGGAAGGGGGTGAAAGTGTCCGGACTGGAAGGGGAAAGTGTTCCGGACTGGAAGGGGGGAAATTGTCGGAAAAGGGGCTTGTGTCCGGACTGGAACGGGGGGAAAGTGTCGGGGGGAAAGTTGTCCGTACTGAAGGGGGTGTAATGTGTCTGGAAGGGAAGTGTCCGGCTGGAAGGGGGGAAGTGTCCGGACTGGAAGGGGGGAAATTGTCCGGACTGGAAGGGGGGAAAGTGTCCGGACTGGAAGGGGGGAAAGTGCCCGGACTGGAAGGGGGGGAAAGTGTCCGGACTGGAAGGGGGGAAAGTGTCCGGACTGGAAGGGGGGGGTGTCCGGACTGGAAGGGGGCTGAAAGTGTCCGGACTGGAAGGGGGGGAAAGTGTCCGGACTGGAAGGGGGTGGAAAGTGTCCGGACTGGAAGGGGGGGAAAGTGTCCGGACTGGAAGGGGGGGAAAGTGTCCGGACTGGAAGGGGGAAAGTGTCCGGACTGGAAGGGGGGAAAGTGTCCGGACTGAAGGGGGCTCCTGAAAGTGTCCGGGGAAGGTGGGAAAGTGTCCGGACTGGAAGGGGGGAAAGTGTCCGGACTGGAAGGGGGGGAAAGTCCGGACTGGAAGGGGGGGGAAAGTGTCCGGACTGGAAGGGGGGCTGAAAGTGTCCGGACTGGAAGGAAGGTGGGAAAGTGTCCGGACTGGAAGGGGGGGAAAGTGTCCGGACTGGAAGGGGGGGGAAAGTGTCCGGACTGGAAGGGGGAAAGTGTCCGGACTGGAAGGGGGTGGAAAGTGTCCGGACTGGAAGAAAGGGGGGGAAGGGGGGGAAAGTGTCCGGACTGGAAGGGGGGGAAAGTGTCCGGACTGGAAGGGGGGAAAGTGTCCGGACCGGACTGGAAGGGGGGGAAAGTGTCCGGACTGGAAGGGGGGGAAAGTGTCCGGACTGGAAAGTGTCCGGACTGGAACGGGGGGAAACTGGAAGGGGGGGAAAAAGTGTCCGGACTGGAAGGGGGGAAAGTGTCCGGACTGGAAGGGGGGGAAAGTGTCCGGACTGGAAAGGGGGGGGAAGTGTCCGGACTGGAAGGGGGGGAAAGTGTCCGGACTGGGTAAGGGGGGGAAGTGTCCGGACTGGAAGGGGGGGAAAGTGTCCGGACTGGAAGGGGGGAAAAGTGTCCGGACTGGAAGGGGGGGGAAAGTGTCCGGACTGGAAGGGGGGAAAGTGTCCGGACTGGAAGGGGGGGAAAGTGTCCGGACTGGAAGGGGGGAAAGTGTCCGGTTGGAAGGGGGGAAAGTGTCCGGGAAAGTGGGACTGGAAGGGGGAAGGGAAAGTGTCCGGACTGGAAGGGGGGGAAGTGTCCGGACTGGAAGGGGGCTGAAAGTGTCCGGACTGGAAGGTGGGAAAGTGTCCGGACTGGAAGGGGGGGAAAGTGTCCGGACTGGAAGGGGGGTCCGGACTGGAAGGGGGGGAAGTGTCCGGGACTGGAAAGTGTCCGGACTGGAAGGTGGGAAAGTGTCCGGACTGGAAGGGGGGGAAAGTGTCCCGGAAAGGGGGGAACTGTGTCCGGACTGACTGGGACTGGAAGGGGGGTGGAAAGTGTCCGGACTGGAAGGGGCTGAAAGTGTCCGGACTGGACTGGGGAAAGGTCCGGACTGGAAGGGGGGGGAAAGTGTCCGGACTGTAAGGGGGGGAAGTGGGACTGGAAGGGGGAAAGTGTCCGGACTGGAAGGGGCCGGACTGGAAGGTGGAAATTGGTGGAACTGGAAAGTGTCCGGACTGGAAGGGGGGGAAAGTGTCCGGACTGGAAGGGGGTGAAAGTGTCGGACTGGAAGGGGCTGGAAAAGTGTTCCGGGGGAAGGGGGGGAGTGTCCGGACTGGAAGGGGGGGTGGTCCGGAAAGGTGGGAAAGTGTCCGGACTGGAAGGGGGGGAAAGCGTCCGGACTGGAAGGGGGGTGAAAGCGTCCGGACTGGAAGGGGGTGAAAGCGTCCGGACTGGAAGGGGGTGAAAGTCCGGACTGGGACTGGAAGGGGGTGAAAGCGTCCGGACTGGAAGGGGGTGAAAGCGTCCGGACTGGAAGGGGGTGAAAGCGTCCGGACTGGAAGGGGGTGAAAGCGTCCAGACAGGAAGGGGGGGAAAGTGTCCAGACAGGAAGGGGGGGAAAGTGTCCGGACAGGAAGGGGGGGGAAAGTGTCCGGACTGGAAGGGGGTGAAGGTGTTCGGACTTGAAGTGGTAAATAGCCCCCAATCAGGGAAGGGATGGTTGTTGCTGCCTTACACATGTGGAATGCGTGCGCTTGTCTCCGTGTTGCCACACATGTAGGAACAATGTACAGATTTGCTTCAGCAGGGCGCACAGAGCTCTCCCATACCATTATCGGCTCTAAATACCGGGAGGTGTAGCGGTGCTGTCTATCGATTTTTACTTCAAGCGCAGAATACCAAACAGCAGCAGAATACGATCCTCAGAAGAATACAATGATGAAATCTCCGCTTACGTTGCTGGCAACATCCAGACTCCAGACTGCTTAGTATCTGCGGAACGGCACTTACTGCAGACGTGCCAACATTTAAAGCCGGATTCCAGGCAGACCTAAAGAAGCGAATTTGGCACTGTAATCATTAATTCATCTCTTTCTTTTAAAACGCAATCTGTGAAAGTATCGGGATTCTACCCGGTATTAGCATTGCAGTCCCTGTACTGCGGAGCTCAGAGAGGGGGGAGGGAGAAGCAGCACAAGGAGGCAATCAAGTTTTCTGAACTGCAAGAGGCATGCTGATAGAAGGAGAGAGCAGAGTGGTGGAGAAGTGAGCTCATCAGCCTTTTGCTTTTCCTTTCACTGCCTGGTCTAAGTCTGGACCTGTAAGTGAATGTGAAACTGCAGCAGAAAAAAAAGATAAAAAGAATTGATGGGTATTGAAACAAATTATATCACTGACAGGTGGCCTTGAGCAGGTACAAAAAGGAAAAAAAAAATCAGTTTTGCGACAGAGGTGTTGCTTAGTTACCAAGACCAGGTTTAGCATAGTCAAAAAACTGTTTTAATACATTTTCTGCTCAGATTGTATATTAAATACATAAAAAGAAATAATAATGGCACTAATAATTATATTAATAATAATAATAAAAAATACAATTTTATGCCTTACATTGGGCACCAAGCCATTTTTATTTTCAACTTGTTTGTCCATATGTTAGTATATAATATATACTAACATATGGACAAACAGGTTGAAAACAAAAATGGCTTGGTGCCCAACCGGCGGCATAAAATTGCATTTTTAATCATTATTATTAAATATAATTATTATTACCATTATCTTATTTTTTTTTACATTGTATTGACTTCTTTAAGAAAAGTATTTCTTTATTTGTGCACAGTGTTACATATTCTGCTCTGATTGTATATTATATACTAACATACGGACAAACAAGTTGAAAATAAAAATGCATTTTATGGTGCACAATGGGAGGCATAAAATAGCATTTTTAATCATTATTATTATTTATTTTTTTTTACATTGTATTGACTTCAAGAAAAGTATTTCTTTTTCTGTGTTTTTTTTAAACAAAGCTAACATATAGACAAACAAATGGGAAAAAAAAGAGGTTTTTTTGGTGCCCAACATGAGACATAAAATGTATTATTATTATTATTACCATTAGTATGTTTTTTACATTGTATTGACTTCTTTAAGAAAATATTTCTTTCTTTGTGCACAGTGTTACATATTCTGCTCAGATTGTATATTATATACTAACATATGGACAAACAAGTTGAAAATAAAAAAGGAATTTTTGGTGACCAACAGGAGGCATAAAATTGCATTTTTAATTATTATTATTAATATAATTATTATTACCATTTTTTTTTACATTGTATTGACTTCAAGAAAAGTATTTATTTGTGCACAGTGTTACATTTTCTGCTCTGATTGTATATTATATACTAACATATGGACAAACAAGTTGAAGATAACGATGCATTTATTTGGTGCCCAATGTGAGGCATAAAATTGCATTTCTAATTATTATTATTAATATTATTAGTACCATTATTATTATTTTTTTTACATTGTATTGACTTCTTAAAGAAAAGTATTTCTTTCTTTGTGCACAGTGTTACATTTTCTGCTCAGATTGTATATTATATACTAACATACGGACAAACAAGTTGAAGATAAAAAATGCATTTTTTGGTGCCCAATGTGAGGCATAAAATCGCATTTTTAATTATTATTCTAACTATTATTACCATAGTAAGACACAGGAAGCAGTTCATCAGCTGACCTCATTAGCACACTCACCCTGCACCCATCAACTGTGTTTGCATGGAATCCCTGACATCCCTCCAGGCGTGCATTTTCAATATAGGCTGCCACAGCAGCTATGTTTGCATGGCATCTGTCAGGACTCTGTCCTCAGCAGAGGTACTCGGAGACCTGGCATTCCTGCCAGTACCTTGCATGGCTGCAGAAATGCACGCTGGCAAAAATCTATGCGCATTGACGCAAGCCGGAACACGCATGCGCACTGGCACAGTTACGCAATCATTAGCTCAGTTTGGCACCAGACGGCCTTTATAAGGAAGCCCATCACTCCCTCAAATTGCTGGTTGATCTCTGGCTCCCCAGTACCTTTGCCTGTGTTCCCTTGCTACTGTGATCTACTGTTACCGATTTGGCTTGTTCCTGGACCGATCTTCTCTGCCTGACTCCTGATCTGAGCTTGGCTAATAGATATTCTCACCTGCTCTCCTGATCTGACCTCGGCTTGGCCAATAGATATTCTCACCTGCTCTCCTGATCTGACCTCGGCTTGGCCAATAGATATTCTCACCTGCTCTCCTGATCTGACCCCGGCTTGGCCAATAGATATTCTCACCTGTTCTCCTGATCTGTCCCCAGCTTGGCTAATAGATATTCTCACCTGCTCTCCTGATCTGACCTCGGCTTGGCCAATAGATATTCTCACCTACTCTCCTGATCTGACCCCGGCTTGGCTAATAGATATTCTCACCTGCTCTCCTGATCTGACCTTGGCTTGGTTAATAGATATTCTCTTCTCCTGTGTATGACCCCGGCTATCCTATTGACTATGTCTGCTTCAATCTCCACCCGGCATCTGACCTTCGCTTTGAACTGACTACTCTGTGGTCCTCTGCTACCCTGAAGGCCTGAATACCTCTCATGGGTGCCACCTGTCTGCAGACACCATTCCAGTGCATCAGCTGTGCTCCGGGTGTACCTCTGACAAGCACTCCTAAAGGTGACCCATGCTACTTTGGGCCTTACTCCTTCTGTCCCATATCCAGGGGAGTCTGGAACTTAGCCGCAAGGGAAGCCCTCTCTCCATTGGCCTCTAACACCAGGTACCTGATAGCATCCCTAGTGTCCCTCCAGACAGGCCCGGGTTGCACGCTAAACTCTTTGGGATGTTGACTCTCTCATGGGTTGTGGGTTGGACACCCCTGATTTGGTGCTTACATAGTTGATGGATGCAAGGTGTGTGTGGTCAGCTGGTGAACTGCTTCCTGTGTCTTACTGGTTTTAATGTCCTATATCTACATACGAGGAAGTCATGAAGTTTTCTATATGTAACACTACCACCCCTAGAAGTTGCTGAGTTTTTGGGTCCCCCTATAGTTCTGCACAGCCAAGCAACACACATTTTCTCCCACACTTGCACACTGGAGACAGTAAACAGTCCTTGAGCTTGTTTTTTTTAATTTTTATTAAGGGGTATTGAACTTGGATGAAGTTGAGGGGTGTATGGGGGTGTCAATGGAACTGTAGAAACTTGAGGACAAACTCCTTAGCAACTATGTACAGATGTGGAGCTCTACAGCCCTTCTGGTGTACCTCCTCAGACCCCAGATGAATCCTGCTCTTCACCTAGCTAGCAAGGGGACCCGGAAACTGCCACTTTAGCAAAGCAGCCCCTGACAAGGAGCTAGTTGGGTTTGCCACCTGACTGCTTTCTCCCATTATCTGGCCCAGGGGGTACAGGATTACTTTCTCAGTCCTCTCCTGCAAGCTTGTGTGTTGGTTGCTGCCTTCAGGCCTTACGCTGGGCTGGCTTCTTTCTTGCTTCTAAGCTGTCTCTCTGGGGATGGTTGAGGTAGAGAGATCCTCCTGTCCAGCACCTTCCTGTATATAGACCCCTCCCAGGCTCCTTCTCACTTCATCTTCCACTCAACACTGACCACTTACTGATCAGGCTCTCTCATACTTAAGGGCTGTTCTGACCCCATGCCAAGCCTCCTGCTTAGGGATTGGTCAAAGTCTCTTGAGTATGCAGATCAGCCCTACTCACCACCACCTCCTGCCTTCTAGAAACGTCTCAAGCTTCTAGAGCAGGGGGGGAGAAAAAGAAATCTAATCTCCAAAACATGGAAAGGTTTCTTCACAGTGAGAGCTGTGAGAATGTGGAATAGACTCCCTCAAGAGTTGGTTCTGGCCAGCTCAGTGGATTGTTGGAGGGGGTGAAAGTGTCCTGACTTGAAGGGGGGGAAGTGTCCGGACTGGAAGGGGGGGGGGGAAGTGTCCGGACAGGAAGGGGGGGGGAAGTGTCCGGACTGGAAGGGGGGAAAGTGTCCGGACTGGAAGGGGGGAAAGTGTCCGGACTGGAAGGGGGGAAAGTGTCCGAACTGGAAGGGGGGAAAGTGTCCAGACTGGAAGGGGTGAAAGTGTCCGGACTGGAAGGGGGGGAAAGTGTCCGGACTGGAAGGGGGTGAAAGTGTCCGGACTGGAAGGGGGGAAAGTGTCCGGACTGAAAGGGGGTGAAAGTGTCCGGACTGGAAGGGGGGAAAGTGTACGGACTGGAAGGGGGGAAAGTGTCCAGACTGGAAGGGGTGAAAGTGTCCGGACTGGAAGGGGGGGAAAGTGTCCGGAGTGGAAGGGGGGAAAGTATCCGGACTGGAAGGGGGGGAAAGTGTCCGGACTGGAATGGGGGGAATGTGTCCGGACTGGAAGGGGGGAAAGTGTCCGGACTGGAAGGGGGGGAAAGTGTCCGGACTGGAATGGGGGGGGAACGTGTCCGGACTGGAAGGGGGTGAAAGTGTCCGGACTGGAAGGGGGTGAACGTGTCCGGACTGGAAGGGGGTGAAAGTGTCCGGACTGGAAGGGGGTGAAAGTGTGTCCGGACAGGAAGGGGGGAAAAGTGTCCAGACTGGAATGCGGGTGAAAGTATCCGGACTGGAAGGGGTGAAAGTGTCCGGACTGGAAGGGGGGGGGAAATGTCTGGACTGGAAGGGGGTGAAAAGTGTCCGGACTGGAAGGGGGGAAAGTGTCTGGACTGAAAGGGGGTGAAAGTGTCCGGACTGGAAGGGGGGAAAATGTCTGGACTGGAAGGGGGTGGAAGTGTCTGGACTGGAATGGGGGTGAAAGTGTCCGGACTGGAAGGGGGTGAAAGCGTCCGGACTGGAAGGGGGTGAAAGTGTTCGGAAATGGAAGGGGGGAAAGTGTCCGGACTGGAAGGGGGTGAAAGTGTCCAGACTGGAAGGGGGTGAAAGTGTCCGGACTGGAAGGGGGCGAAAGTGTCCGGACTTGAAGTGGTTAAAGACGACCCTAGCTGCATATACAGACTGATTTTAAGCAGCATTTCAAGGCAAAACCTTTATTAATGCAAATAGTTCCCTAAGTTCAGTGTAATAAAGGATAATTGTGACGGGAAGTCTTTGTTAGCTTATTTTAAGTTTTAAAAATCCTTGAAATGTCGGAAATCAGAAAGATTTTGTCGATACGGCAGAGTTCTTATTCTGAATCAGAAGAAAATGTTCCACTTAGATCTGCATGTGATGTAAATCGGGGTAGTGATCTCAGCTCCAGACATGTTTAACACCTGTAACGGAGACGTGTTTATAACGGCGGATAATTAGCTTCCTGTTATAGACAAAAAAAAAAGAAAGACACTGATATGGAAAATGCCAACCTAAGGCACATTAATATTCATAATAGAACCGTATAAATCACATTTACCATCCATAGATTATTAGCATAATTACCAGGATGGTTGACATACAAGTCTTCATTCATTGCCATCATCTTGTCTTCGGCGAGAGATACACGTGATTAGTGACATTTAAAGGGAGTCAAGGCAAACTTCAAAGAAAGCCCTAAAAGAGTCAAATGCATTTTATCTATTCAGAATACTGAAAACGGTTTAGCTTTTAGCAGAGTGGGCGAGAGCCATAACCTCAATCTCTTATTGCTGTCAATGCCCTCATTCTCTCACCGTTCCTTTGATTCCAGAACAAGAAATAAATGGGTGTCCGGGGACAGGAAAACATGAAGAACAGTGAAAACCTTCTCCTATCCTGAATAAATCTTGTGTTGCTGTCTCCCTCTCTTCATCATAGAGATATCCCATCACTAGCTCCACTTAGGACACCCCATCATCAGCGAAGCTGATATTTGGGGGGCACACCTGGCAAGTGCCCAAGGCCCTCCGGACTCTAAGAGCCTTCTGCCAACAGCAGTCGTTTAGTTTTTTAGCTACTAAGGATGAAGGACATATTTGTCCTGGTGGTGGGCACATATAGGATTTTTCTTGCCATATACAGGGACCTGGATGGACTTTAGGGTTCTACACCATTGGAGTTGTGGAGTTGGCTTCCTTAGGGAGTGTCTGTACTGTTAGGGTTTGAGAAAGACCCTGTCAGGGTCCTGTCCACGGCAGAAGTTCTGGAAGATCTGGCATTTCTGCCAGTACTCTGAATGTCCGCAGAAGGACACATCAGCCTCAGTCTGGTGCCAGACGGCCTTTATAAGGAGGCTCATCACTTCCTCAAGTTGCTGGATGATCTCTAGCTCCTCGTGCCCTGTTCCTGTTTCCTGTGACTTTGACCCATGATTTCCTGTTACCGACACGGCTTGCTCCTGGACCTGTCTACTCTGCCTTACCCCTGATCTGACCTCGGCTTGGCTTATGGATACTCTCTCTCTCTCTCGCTCCTCTGTGTATGACCTCGGCTATCCCATCTGACTACGTCTGCTCTGATTCCCACCTGGTACCTGACCTTGGCTTGAACCAACTACCCAGTAAACATCTAAATCCCGGATGTTCTTGCATACCACACACAGGCGCCTCCAGTCTTGCAGACCTATCAGTGCTTCTGAGTGGACCACCAACCAGCACTCCTACAGGCGACCTGTGCAACTTTGTGTCTGACTCCCAATGTCCCACTCTCAGGGGAGTCCGGAACTTAGCCGCAAGGGAAGCCCTCTCTCTATTGACCTCCATCACCAGGTACTTGATACATATACAGGGACCTGGATGGACTTTAGGGTTCTACACCATTGGAGTTGTGGAGTTGGCTTCCGTAGGGAGTGTCCGTACTATTAGGGTTTGAGAAAGACCCTTTTAGCGCCTTTGTATGTTGTCCTCCTCTACTTCCCCTTCCTGTTGTCAGGGAACCAACACTCGTACAGCTAATTCCCATATTTGTGTAGCTCGGGCACATTTGCCAACACATGAAAGAACTTTGGCCAGTAACCACCATGCACTCACACACCGGTGCATGTGCCAGCACGCATCAGTGCACATGCCCATGCACGTCCAATTCAGGGAATGATGCCAAGCTGCCTATTTGAAGGAGGCCTGGATATGTTCCTCAGCTACCTGTGACCCATGCATCTGTATTCCTGATCTTGCTGTCTGATCTCTCGCTGCTAAGCCGGCCTGCTCCTGACCTTGCTTTGGATTTTGGGCTCGGCTTGCCTCTGACCTCACTCTGCTGTCTTCCTTGTAATGATCTCGGCCTGCTGCCTGACTACGCTTCTCCTGCTCTTCGTGTATGACTCCATCTTTGCTTCTGATTATGTCCTTACTGTCTATCCATGCTGACCCTGGCTTGCCATTTGACCAAGTCCTTGATCCTGATACATGCACCTACCTCCGACTTTGTGTCCTCGCTGCCTCAATACAAAGCTTACTAGGTCCAGTTACTGGGTACCTTCCTTGCTCCTCTTCTGGTGTACCTGCCCTGCTCCAGGGGTCACTTCTGCCTGCTACCTGATTACCAGCACTCAGGCTTCATTGTGCCCTATGCCCCGGTTCCATATTTGAGGGAAGTCGGACCAGAGCAGCAAGGAGAAGTCCTCTCATCACTTTGGCTTCCAGCCAAGGTACATGACACCTGTGCTTGGAACGTATTGGTTTTCGTGAGACCTCTATAGATTAGACCTCTTGATGTGCCTTATGGTTTTCAGGACACCCTTCTCCTGAGGAAGTACATCTGCAAAATGCTTTGAGATCCAGATACTCTTCCATAGTTTTGTTATTCATCTTAATTTAATGTTATAGATCAGGGGTGTCAGACTGGTGGCCCTCCAGCTGCTGCAAAACTATAAGTCCCATCATGCCTCTGCCTTTGGGAGTCATGCTTGCAACTGTCAATCTTGCAATGCCTCATGGGACTTGTAGTTTGGCAACAGCTGGATGGCTGCCAGTTTGACACCCGTGCTATAGATGCTTGATATGTGAACCTTATATTTGGGTAATTGAGCCTGTGGTCTATACTCAGCACCAGTGGTGTATTTTGTTTTTGTGTTGCCCTAGGCAACACTAAAATTGGGTGTCTCCACCCCACCCCCACAATAGAGAGAGAGTGATCTATAGATATTGGAAAGAGAGAGCTATAGATGAGAGAGAGAGAGCTATAGATGAGAGAGAGAGAGAGAGCTATAGATACTGTATATATATATATATATATAGAGAGAGAGAGAGAGAGAGAGAGAGACCTATAGATACTGTATAGAGAGAGCTATAGATGCGAGAGATAGCTATAGATACGGTTTGTAGAGAGAGAGAGAGAGCTATATATACTGTATAGAGAGAGAGCATAGGAGAGAGAGCTAGCTATAGATACTGGAGAGAGAGAGAGAGCGAGAGAGAGCTATAGATACTGGAGAGAGAGAGCTATCAATATGAGAGAGAGAGAGAGCTATAGATACTGTATAGAGAGATAGTGTGAGAGAGAGAGAGAAAGAGAGCACTATAGATACTGGAGAGAGAAAAAGAGAGGGAGAGAGGGGGAGAGAAAGAGCGAGAGATACCGGAGAGAGAGAGAGCGAGAGGGAGCTATAGATACGAGAGAGAGCTATATATACTGTATAGAGAGAGAGCGAGAGAGAGCGAGCTATAAATACTGTATAGAGAAAGAGTGTGGAAGAGAGAGAGAGGGGGGGGGGGGTTTATACTGTAGATACTGGAGAGAGAGGGAGAGAGGGAGAGACTGGAGAGAGAGAGAGAGAGAGAGAGAGAGAGAGAGAGAGAGAGCTATAGATAAGAGAGAAAGAGCTATAGATACTGTAGAGAGAGAGAGGGGGGGGGGAAGAGAGAGATACCGGGGAGAGAGAGAGAGAGAGCGCTATAGATACGAGAGAGAGCTATATATACTGTATAGAGAGAGAGTGAGAGAGCTATAAATATTGTATAGATGAGTGTGCAAAAGAGAGAGAGAGAGAGAGTTATACTGTAGATACCGGAGAGAGAGAGAGAGTGTGTGTGCGCACTGTAGATGAGAGAGAGCTATATATACTGGAGAGAGAGAGAGAGAGAGAGAGAGAGAGAGAGAGACTGGAGAGAGACTGTGGAGAAAGGGGTATATAGATACGAGAGAGAGAGAGAGAGAGAGAGAGAGAGAGAGAGAGAGAGCTGTAGATACTGTATACATAGAGAGAGGGCTATAAATACTGGAGAGAGAGGGGGGATCTATAGATACGAGAGAGAGAGAGAGAGAGAGAGAGAGAGAGAGAGAGAGCTATAGACAAGAGAGAAATAGCTATAGATACTGGAGAGAGAGAGAGAGAGAGAGAGAGAGAGAGAGAGAGCGATAGATACTGGATAGAGAGTGAGAGCTATAGATATTGGAGAGAGAGAAAGAGAGGGAGAAAGGGGGGGAGATACCGGGGAAGAGAGAGAGAGAGAGTGCTGTAGATACAAGAGAGAGCTATATATACTGTATAGAGAGAGAGCGAGAGAGAGAGAGAGAGAGAGAGAGAGAGAGAGAGCTATAAATATTGTATAGAGAAGGAGTGTGCAAGAGAGAGAGAGAGAGAGAGAGAGAGAGTTATACTGTAGATACAAGAGAGAGAGAGAGAGAGAGAGCTGTAGATGAGAGAGAGCTATAGATACTGGAGAGAGGGAGAGAGAGAGAGAGAGAGAGAATGTAGAGAGACTGTAGAGAAAGGGGTATATAGATAAGGGAGAGAGAGGGGGGGGGAGAGAGCGAGCTATAGATAAGAGAGAGAGAGCTGTAGATACTGTATACATAGAGAGAGCTATAGATACTGGAGAGAGAGAGAGAGAGAGATTCCTCCAGCACTCACCTCCGGAATGATAGCAGTCAGCTAATACTCAGAGACATGGTCAGGAAAGCCCAGTGTTGTCCATGTGTGGGAACGAGAGCTGGCCTCTGCCTACACCCTCCAGAAGCCCGCAGCCTCTCTTGGATCCCATGGCAGAGCTCATGCAGTGCCTCAACTGGTCCCCGTCACCTGCCATGTGTGTCCCTTCTTCCGGGGGGGATGATGCCGCCAGTTATTTTTTTTTTTTCTTTCTGATGTAGGAGCAGTGGCCTCTCTGCAGAGGTTCAGCACATCCCATGTTGAGTCAGAGCTAGAGCTCCCCAATCGGTAGGGAGGGTAAAAGTTGCCAATTACAGAACTATACAGTAAATCTAACTCTACAGAGGGACCATTGCTTCCAAACAAGGAGCAAGGGGTCTTTCACTGCAGCATGCTGGCAAGGTACAGGCCTTTCTGCACAGGCTGTGGCTGCTTTCCAAATTCAACAAACGATGACACTTTTGCTTTATGCACAGATATAAACCTGACTCTGCAGAGAGACCACTGTTTCTATACAGGGAGCAAGGGGTCATTCTTTGTAGCATGCTGTCAGGGGACAGGCTCGATTAATCAGGCTGTAGTTGCTTTCTAAAGACAACAAAGTGTAAGACTTTGCGTACATTTTTTTGTTTGCAGAGTTATAAATCAGACTCTGCAGAGAGACCACTGCTTCCCCACAGAGAATAAGTGGTCCTTCTCAGCAGCATGCTGCCATGGAACATGCTTTTTTTACTCAGGCTGTGGCTGCTTTCTAAAGACAACAAAGTGTAAGACTGTGTGTACATTTTGATGTTCGCAGAGTTATAAATCAGACTCTGCAGAGAGACTACTGCTTCCACACAGAGAGCAAGCCATCCTTTTCTGCAGTATGCTGGCAGGGAACAGGCTTTTCTACTCAGGCTGTGGCTGCTTTCTAAAGACAACAAACTATAAGACTTTATATAATTTTTGTTGTATGCAGAGTTATAAATCTGACTCTTTAGAGAGACCACTGCTTCCAGCAGCATGCTGGCAGGGGACAGGCTTTTTTACTCAAGCTGTGGCTGCATTCTAAAAAACAACGTGTAAGACTTTGTGCAACATTTGTTGAATGCTGAGCTATAAATCTGAGTCTGTAGAGAGACTACTGCTTCCCCACAGAGAGAAAGCCATCCTTTTTCTGCAGTATGCTGGCAGGGAACAGGCTTTTCTACTCAGACTGTGGCTACTTTCTAAAGACAACACACTATAAGACTGTATAATTTTTGTTGTATGCAGAGTTATAAATATATCTCTGCAGAGATACTGCTTCTTCCACACCGAGAATAAGGGGTCATTCTCTGAAAAATGCTGCCAGGGAACAGGCTTTTTTTAACTCAAGCTGTGGCTGCTTTTTAAAAACAACAATGTGTAAGACTTTGTGCAACTTTTGTTGAATGCTGAGTTATAAATCTGAGTCTGTAGAGAGACTACTGCTTCCCCCCACAGAGAGCAAGCCATCCTTTTTCGGCAGTATGCTAGCAGGGAACAGGCTTTTCTACTCAAGCTGTGCTTGCATTTTAAAAAACAACGTGTAAGACTTTGTGCAGCTTTTGTTGAATGCAGAGTTATATAACTGACTCTGCAGAGAGACCACTGCTTCCACACAGAGAACAATCCATCCTTTTCTGTAGTATGCTGGCAGGGAACAGGCTTTTCTACTCAGGCTGTGGCTGCTTTCTCAAGACTACTGTAAGACTTTGTATAACTTGTTTTTTGTGCACAGTGAATATATTTAGCTGGTTTTAACTGTTCAGTTCAGTTGGGGCTTCAAAAAAAAATATGGATCTTGCTCCATGTATTCATCTTCTGCGGCAAACCGAAAGCAGGCGCAGATTACACACTAATAATTCCACGGGGAGCGCTCCTAATTCATTGTGTGATCTCCTCTTTGTTGTCTTTGGAGACGATAGTGCTTTTTTGCATTTATTTCATCTTAAACAAGTTTTGTGACCGAATAGTCAGAGTGTCGAGGAAGATTAAAGAGGAAGTGAAATGATATGTATACATCTTATGCTAATGGCCTGTATACCGCCTTGCCGGAGGGCGGCACATCCATTTTGCTTATAAAGTGCCTGTTAAGTGGCTATTATAAATATCAGTGCAGCTGTGTTGTTAGAATTGAAAATGACAAACAAGATTTATAGATTCGATTTGGGAGCCGTGGCACAATAAAACATATTGCATTAGTAAATGCGACACTGCCCGGAGACGTATACAGTAGTAATATGTAAATGATTCCCTTCAGGGGTCTGTCCTACTTGTACGATATCTCAGACGGGTTGAGGGGGTCAGGCCACGTACTGGTGGCTGATTTCCGTCTTGGTCTCGAGGGATGAGTGAAAAAACGAGCTGCAAGATTACTTTTAAGGTTTAGCTTTGTTTCTTCAACCAGCCCTGGATTTTATTTTTTATGTTAAGTAAAGTTGTCTCAAAAAACAGCTGCCATCCCGTTAAAACTGATTCCCTGGAGCTCTACTGTCTAGATCAGGTGTCTCCAGATGTTCAAAGCAGAGGGCTGGTTTAATGTCCTCTAAACTTTAGGAGGGGTGGATTGTTGCCAGTGGGAGTAGAAAATGCCTCAGTGGTGGTCAGCAGGGGTAAAATATTTATATTATGCCTAAGGGCAGAAATAGTGTCCCATCATTGGTGTCAGTGGGAGGAATAGTGCCCCATCATTGGTGTCAGTGGGAGGAATAGTGCCCCATCATTGGTATCAGTGGGAGGAATAGTGCCCCATCATTGGTATCAGTGGGAGGAATAGTGCCCCATCATTGGTGTCAGTGGGAGGAATAGTGTCCCATCATTGGTATCAGTAGGAGGAATAGTGCCCCATCATTGGTATCAGTGGGAGGAATAGTGTCCCATCATTGGTGTCAGTGGGAGGAATAGTGTCCCATCATTGGTGTCAGTGGGAGGAATAGTGTCCCATCATTGTATCAGTGGGAGGAATAGTGCCCCATTGGTACCAGTGAGAGGAATAGTGCCCCATCATTGGTGTCAGTGGGAGGAATATTGCCCCATCATTGGTGTCATTGAGGGAAACAGTGCTCCATCATTGGTATCAATGGGAAGAATAGTTCTCCATTTTTGGTATTAGTGAGAAAAATAACCCCCATCATTGGTGTCAGTAGGAGGAATAGTGTCCCATCATTGGTATCAGTGGGAGGAATAGTGTCCCATCATTGGTATCAGTGGGAGGAATAGTGTCCCGTCATTGGTATCAGTGGGAGGAATAGTGTCCCGTCATTGGTGTCAGTGGGAGGAATAGTGTCCCGTCATTGGTATCAGTGGGAGGAATAGTGTCCCATCATCGGTATCAGTGGGAGGAATAGTGTCCCGTCATTGGTATCAGTGGGAGGAATAGTACCCCATCATTGGTATCAATGGGAGGAATTGTGTCCCATCATTGGTGTCAGTGGGAGGAATAGTACCCCATCATTGGTGTCAGTGGGAGGAATAGTGTCCCATCATTGGTGTTAGTGGGAGGAATAGTGTCCTATCATTGGTATCAGTAGGAGGAATAGTGTCCCATCATTGGTGTCAGTAGGAGGAATAGTGTCCCATCATTGGTTTCAGTGGGAGGAATAGTGTCCCATCATTGGTATCAGTGAGAGGAATAGTGCCCCATTATTGGTATCAGTGGGAGGCATATTGCCCCATCATTGGTGTCATTGGGGGAAACCGTGCCCCATCATTGGTATCAGTGGGAAGAATAGTTCTCCATTTTTGGTATTAGTGAGAAAAATAACCCCCATCGTTGGTGTCAGTAGGAGGAATAGTGTCCCATCATTGGTATCAGTGGGAGGAATAGTGTCCCATCATTGGTATCAGTGGGAGGAATAGTGTCCCATCATCGGTATCAGTGGGAGGAATAGTGTCCCGTCATTGGTATCAGTGGGAGGAATAGTGCCCCATCATTGGTATCAATGGGAGGAATAGTGTCCCATCATTGGTGTCAGTGGGAGGAATAGTACCCCATCATTGGTGTCAGTGGGAGGAATAGTGTCCCATCATTGGTGTTAGTGGGAGGAATAGTGTCCCATCATTGGTGTCAGTAGGAGGAATAGTGTCCCATCATTGGTGTCAGTGGGAGGAATAGTGTCCCATCATTGGTATCAGTGAGAGGAATAGTGCCCCATTATTGGTATCAGTGGGAGGCATATTGCCCCATCATTGGTGTCATTGGGGGAAACAGTGCCCCATCATTGGTATCAGTGGGAAGAATAGTTCTCCATTTTTGGTATTAGTGAGAAAAATAACCCCCGTCATTGGTGTCAGTGGGAGGAATAGTGCCCCATCATTGGTATCAGTAGGAGGAATAGTGTCCCATGATTGGTGTCAGTGGGAAGAATAGTGCCCCATCATTGGTGTCAGTGGGAGGAATAGTGTCCCATCATTGGTATCAGTGGGAAGAATAGTGCCCCATCATTGGAATCAGTGGGAGGAATAGTGCCCCATCATTGGAATCAGTGGGAGGAATAGTGCTCCATCATTGGAATCAGTGGGAGGAATAGTGCCCCATCATTGGTGTCAGTGGGAGGAATAGTGCCCCATCATTGGTGTCAGTGGGAGGAATAGTGCCCCATCATTGGTATCAGTGGGAGGAATAGTGCTCCATCATTGGAATCAGTGGGAGGAATAGTGCCCCATCATTGGTGTCAGTGGGAGGAATAGTGCCCCATCATTGGTGTCAGTGGGAGGAATAGTGCCCAAATCATTGGTATCACTGGGAGGCATATTGCCCATCATTGGTGTCAGTGGGGGAAACAGTGCCCTATCATTGGAATGATGGAATGTCGAGCAACGAGGCACACCAGCTCCGGCCTGCCCCGGTTACCTAGACGACCAGGGAGCATCCCGCATCAGCTTAAGAAGCTGATACCAGGCGCTCCAGTCATTTTTCACCACTGCGCAGCCACCGAAGGAGCCCAGCTGCGGTGAGACCTTCATGGCCAGACTCTGCAGACCCCCCAGCCAAACAGGGAACCGCACCCAAGCCTGCCTAAGACCCCCAGCGCAGGGGAGAGATTTCCTGCCAGCTGCCAGAGACCCCAGCCTAGGGGAGAGATTGCCTGCTAGCTGCCCGAGACCCCCCAGTCCAGGGGAGGGATTGCCTGCCAGCTGCCAGAGACTGCCAGAGACTCTCAGTCCAGGGGAGAGATTACCTGCACAGGGGAGAGATTGCCTGCCAGCTGCCTGAGGACTCAGCCCAAAAGGGGAGACCACCTGCATGATCCAGACTCCAACAGGTACCTGTGTTCCACTTTCTATCCCTGGGAGACCAGGCACCCTGTCGGATCCGTGAGTATATGCACTCTCTCTGTTTTACCTGAACTGAGTTCCAAGACCTCCAGTCCTCTGTCTCAAGTGCCATGCCTAGATCCCTCTCCCAAGCAGCCTGGTAAGAGAGTTTGGCCAACGGGGTGGTGAAAAGTTTGGATAGTACAGAGATGCACCCCTGCAGTTGAGTTCAGGCATCTCTAAGCTTTGAAAAAAGTATGACAATGGGCGGATCCCTTTGTCATCAAAGAAATCTATTCGGTTAAGTCCCTTATTTAACCACCAACTAAAATGATTGGGATGCATACTCGGTGGAAACAGAGGGTAATTGTAGAGGGGAGCTGCTGGCATATGCACAGAGCATATGGGGCCAGCATTTGCAGCTCAGATCCCACATACTAAAAGAGTGGAAGAGCATGGAGCACAAGATTGCTTTGCACCGGCTCAGTGGGATCAATAACAGCAGGTCCATTGGAAGTGGGGACCATTCTTGGACCTCGAGGGACACCCAGTCTGGTCTAAAGCTGATATGAAGGACTTGGCATAGTTGCATTGGTTGTGCCTGCCACATAATATTTTCTCAAATCCGGGACGAGTCTTCATATTTTTACAGCGAGGGACATTTTTGGGGATTTCCAATTTTTAACAAAGGACTCGTCAAATGTTGGAGTTTCTTTATTTCAAGGTGACTTTTTTTTTGTGAATGAGTAGGGGTACTATATATCCCATCATCATTCACATTGGGGCTAGTGTCTGGGGGCCCTCTTATTATTAAAGGGGGCTTCCATTTTCTGATAAGCAGCTACTCCTCAGAACCAATAGACAAGGGTTGTGAGGATGACCTCCTTGTCCTTATTAACATGGGGACAAAGTGGCAAGGTACCTCCCCCCCCCCATGTTGAATGCATGTGGCATGGTTTGATTCAGGAAGGAGGGGGGGGTGCAAGACCACCCCCCCTTTCCTGGCCAACCAGGCTGCATGTTCAGATTAAGGGTCTGGTATGGATTTTTAGGGAGACCTCATCCAATTTTTTAAGGCGCCCTCCTTTAAATGCATACTTTGGGGAATGATAGGATCAATTTCTGTCCGTAGCCCAAACTTGCCCTCAATTATTTTTACCTCTGGATCCAGGAGAAATAAAGCTCCAGACACTGAAGTGTAAAAGCTGTATGCAAACAAGTACTGTTATACAGAAAAGAGGCGTTGCTTAATTCAGGATAACAATGAAACATTCCACTCTTATCAGTATAGTTACGTGAAGAACAGAAACTACAAATGGCTGAGGGATCCCATATAAGGTGAATCTGTTTACAGTGAAATAGAAACTATTCTCAGGAGATGAGTTACAAGCAAAACTCAAAACCGAACCTAACTGTTTTCACATCTAGAAGTGGATGCATTATACAAAATGGATGCCGGTTAAAAATATATATTTCCTTACAGGGACCTCAAATGTATTTTGTTTCTTTGTGCGAGGTACCCTCCTAAATTCAAGCCAGACTCAAAGGGCCTGGTATATATTGTGTGGTGGTGGAGGTGGTGGGGGCTTTCTGCAAGTTTATCATTTTTGCTGTGGGATGTGCTAAGGGGTCTGCTATGTGTTTTCAATATCCTGCAATGAATGGCGGCATTGAATTTTTTTCCCCAACCCCTTTACTTCCCCTTAGCCCAGAAAATGGGCATTTTAAATTTCACCAACTAGGATTCTTTTGATTTCAGTGAGGTTCACTTTCAGCATCTTGGCTTCTTTGAAGTTCTTTGAAGTCCTGCTGAAAACAAACCCAAGGCAGTCGGCTCTTCTCTATTTGTTATCTCTCGCCTTGACTATTGTAACTCGCTCCTCATTGGCCTTCCTCATCGAAGGCTATCCCCTCTTCAGTCTATCATGAATGCTGCTGTCAAACCCATCCATATCTGCCATCCCTCTCTGCCGATTCCACCACTGGCCTCCATTGAGTGTCCTCCACCCCTCTCTGCCAATCCCTTCACTGGCCTCCATTCAGTGTCCTCCACCTATCTTTGCCAATCCCTCCACTGGCCTCTACTCAGTGTCCTCCATCCCTCTCTGCCAATCCCTCCACTGGCCTCCATTCAGTGTCCTCCACCCCTCCGTGCCAATCCCTCCACTGGCCTCCATTCAGTGTCCTCCACCCGTCTCTGCCAATCCCTCCACTGGCCTCCATTCAGTGTCCTCCACCCCTCTCTGCCAATCCCTCCACTGGCCTCCATTCAGTGTCCTCTATCGCTCTCTGCAATCCCTCCACTGACCTCCATTCAGTGTCCTCCACCCCTCTCTGCCAATCCCTCCACTGGCCTCCATTCAGTGTCCTCCACCCCTCTCTGCCAATCCCTCCACTGGCTTCCATTCAGTGTCCTCCACCCCTCTCTGCCAATCCCTCCACTGGCCTCCATTCAGTGTCCTCCACCCCTCTCTGCCAATCCCTCCACTGGCTTCCCATTGCCCAATGGATAAAATTCAAAACATTGACAATAACATATAAAGCCATTTATAATTCTGCCCCAAATTACATCACCACCCTTGTCTCCAAATTTCACCCAAACCGTCCTCTCCGCTCCTCGCGTGACCTCCTGCTCTCTAGCTCCTTTGTCTCCTCCTCCCAAGCTCATCTCCAGGACTTCTCCAGAGCTTCCCTCATCCTCTGGAACTCTCTACCCCAATCTGTCAGTCTATCACCTACTCTAATCACGTTTAGGCGATCTCTGAAAACTGATCTCTTCAGGGAAGCCTATCCTGCCCTCAGCTAATAACGGAATCTTCTATTCCTCCTACCAGTCCATCCCCCACAGTTACTACCTTTTGTACCACTAGCCCCTCCCTCTTAGATTGTAAGCTCCCAGGATCAGGGCCCTCCTATCCCTCTTGTATTGAACTGTATTGTTGCTGTATTGTCTCCTGTTATATTGTAAAGCGCTGAGCAAACTGTTGGCGCCATAAATCCTGTATAATAATAATATATAAATCCTGTATAATAATAATAATAATAATAATATTTACAGCTTTTATCTTCTTGCTCTATTTCTTGTGGCATCATCGCTCTCTACATTGCTCAAAACAAATTGCAAGATCGTCTCAGTGGTTATGCTATCTCATTACTGGTGACAGATGGTATTATATGACATATTCGCTGATACATTATAGGAGATTTACTAAAACTGGTTGACTCAGAATCTTGGGCACCTGTGCATGGTAGCCAATCGGCTTCTAACCTCAGCATGTTCAGTTAAGCTTCAGCAATAAAACCTGGAAGCTGATTGGTTTTTATGCAGACGTGGATAAGATTCTGAGTCAACCAGGTTTAGTAAATAAACCCCATTGAGTCAACTATTCACATGTTACATTGTACTGAAATGAATGCAACTAGATGATGCAAATAGATGTGGACTCCACCTATCGGTATTTAACTATATATACAGTAACATGCCATGAATAACCACACCGGCCCATCTCCAACGTTGAGGTTGGAATTACATTCTTTTGTAAAATTTCTGAGCAATGTAAATGGAAAACTGTGCAAATTTCTATTGTATGCATTTTTTATAAAAACACATAGACATGTCTTTTGGTCTCTTACCTGGATTTGTGATCTAATATCTGGACTGATGTCTTTTGGTCCTTTACCTTCAGTTGTGGTTGTTTTACCTGGACTTCTGGTCTAATATCTGGACTTGTGTCTTCTGGTGCTTTAATAGGACTTGTAGTGTTTTACCTGCACTTTTAGCTTTTTACCTGGACTTGCGTCTTGTGATCTTTTTGCCTGGAAATGTCCCTCGAGGTCCCTTATCTTCACTTGTGGTCTTTTGCCTGGATTTGTGGACTAATATCTGAACTTTTGTCTTTTAACTAGACTTGTTGTCTTTTACCTGCACTTGTAGTTTTCTACCTGAACTTGCGTCCTGTGGTCTTTTACCTGGAGATGTGTTTTGTGGTCCTCTAGCTTAACTTGTGTTTTTTTTTTTAACCTGGACTGGTGTCTTGTGGTCCTTTATCTTCACTTGTGGTCTTTTTACCTGGACTCGTGGTCTAATATCTGGATTTGTGTCTTCTGGTCCTTTAACGGGACTTGTAGTCTTTTACCCGCACTTGTAGTTTATTACCTGGACTTGTGTCTTGTGGTCCTTTATTTTCACTTGTGGTCTTTTTACCTGGACTTGTGGTCTAATACCTGGATTTGTGTCTTCTGGTCCTTTAACAGGACTTGTAGTCTTTTACCTGCACTTGTAGTTTATTACCTGGGCTTGCGTCTTGTGGTCCCTTATCTTCACTTGTGGTCTATTACTTGGACTTGAGGAAAATTACCTGGATTTGTGCTTTATTGTGTGGACTTTTGTCCTGTGGTCTTTCGGCTGGCATTTGATCTTTTATCTGGACTTGTATCTGTAGTTTATTATTTGGACTTGTGTCTTATGGTCTTCTCCCTGAACATGTGTCATGTGGTCTATTACCTGGACTTTTGTCACATTGTTACCAGGTCTTATTTCTTCTTGTCCTTTACCTGGACGCATGCCTTGTTGTCTGTTACTGGGGTTTGTGTCCTGTGGCCTTTTACCTGGACTTGTGTCCTGTGGTCAATCACCTGGATTTGTATCTTGTGGTCTATTACCTGGACTTGAGTCCTGTGGTCAATCACCTGGATTTGTATCTTGTGGTCTATTACCTGGACTTGAGTCCTGTGGTCAATCACCTGGATTTGTATCTTGTGGTCTATTACCTGGACTTGTGTTCTGTGGCCTATTACCTGGATTTGTGTACTGTAGACCACAATGTAAACTTGTGTCTTGTGATCTTTTACTTAGACTTCAGTCCGTGGTCTATTACCAAGACTTGTGTCTGGTCGTCCAGTACCTGTGCTTGTCTGTTGGTCTCTTTCCTGGACATGAGCCTTGTGGTGATGGTGGTATAAACACTTTCAACTCTAACACTAAAGCTGTATAGAAATAAACATATAAATACCTTTTTGTTGAGGCTTTTCATAGTGATTGCATGATCTTTCTCTCCTATCTTCATGCCTGAGCCTAGAGGGCTTGGGGCAGGGACTCCTATCGAGGTCGCGACGCTCATTCCATGAAGTTGACAATGTTGTTCCCTATAGAAACCAATGTCAATAGAAAAAAATGGGCAGACCGAGAGTGCCATGGCTGCCTTTCTAAGGTACTCTACAGAACAATGTGCTGCTATGTCATCATCTACCATGCATCAAGAAACACACATGTGACAACACTTCCACAGGGGAAGCACATTGTGGTTAAGGTTGTCATGCCAAACCCAAAAGAGGCAACTGCTGGCAGGATCAACAGGTGGTTTTTCATGACTAGGGTATGAAAGATACTTTGACACCAACATTGCCTGACTACCACACCACAAATTACTATTAGCTAGTAACCACTCATGACACAAGTTGGAGTTTAATATCCATAGCAGCCTTTATTAACAAAATATGCATCAATGTATTAACATTCAGTACAGTATTAATGGGGCCCCAAGGTCCTTGTAGGCATTTACTTCAAGTACCTGAATAAAAACTGAAAATGTGGCCTCCAGCTACAGAAACACAGACTCGTGACAAACCAATAATCACAGGTACCACCAACCAGAATAATGGGATCCATACCCAAAACTGGTCCCTACAAAGGTACCCATAATAAAAACACATCCAAGGACCTCGTACCCTGTCAGTTGTCATGACACAACTGCACAAGTCCCGTACCACTCCCAAAATACCAAATGATCACCAGAAACCATAAGGGGGGGAGTTAAAGTTGTCATAGGAGGGGTCTTTTGATGGATTAAAGTAAACTGGTTTCAAGAGGTACTCACCAGATTGGTGGATAGGGCAAGAACAGGTGAGGCTTCAGGAGTTGGGTACGTAGGAGGGTCTTGGGAAGCCTTTAGTCAAGGGAGAGTTTGCTTCTTAACTCTAGAATGAACAGGTTTATACATGGGGGTTTCATAGGTAAATACAACTTTCTATAGAAATGTTTGGGTTTGTGTTACCACTTTAGGGGCTAATGGACTTTTTTTTTCACCAGCTCTTCTAAAAATACTTAAGCTGAAAGGCTTGAAAACAGCTGAATATTAATGAGTGCCGAGTCCCTTTCTGGATCCAGTACAGTATTAATGGGGTCCCAAGGTCCTTGTAGGCATTTACTTCAAGAACCTGAATAAAAACTGAAAATGTGGCCTCCAGCTACAGAAACACAGACTTGTGACAAACCAATAATCACAGGTACCACCAACCAGAATAATGGGATCTGTACCCAAAATTGGTCCCTACAAATGTACCTCTTTTGCCCATTATAAAAACACATCCAAGCACCTCGTACCCTGTCAGTTGTCATGACACAACTGCACAAGCCCCGTACCACTCCCAAAATACCAAATGATCACCAGAAACCATAAGGGGGGGAGTTAAAGTTGTCATAGGAGGTGTCTTTTGATGGATTAAAGTAAACTGGATTCAAGAGGTACTCACCAGATTGGTGGAGGGTGCAGGAACAGGTGAGGCTTCAGGAGTTGGGTACGTAGGAAGGTCTTGGGAAGCCTTTAGTCAAGGCAGAGTTTGCTTCTTAACTTTAGAATGAACAGGTTTATACATGGGGGTTTCAGAGGTAAATACAACTTTTTATAGAAATGTTTGGGTTTGGGTTACCACTTTAAGAGCTAATGGACTTTTTTTTTTTAAACCAGCTCTTCTAAAATACTTAAGCTGAAAGACTTGAAAAAAGCTGAATATTAATGAGTGCTGAGTCCCCTTCTGGATCCAGTACAGTATTAATAGGGCCCCAAGGTCCTTGTAGGCATTTACTTCAAGTACCTGCATAAAAACTGAAAATGTGGCCTCCAGCTACAGAAACACAGACTCATAACAAACCAATAATCACAGGTACCACCAACCAGACTAATGGGATCCGTACCCCAAACTGGTCCCTACAAATGTACCTCTTTTGCCCATAATAAAAACACATCCAAGGACCTCGTACCCTGTCAGTTGTCATGACACAACCGCACAAGTCCCGTACCACTCCCAAAATACCAAATGATCACCAGAAACCATAAGGGGGGGAGTTAAAGTTGTCATAGGAGGTGTCTTTTGATGGATTAAAGTAAACTGGATTCAAGAGGTACTCACCAGATTGGTGGAGGGTGCAGGAACAGGTGAGGCTTCAAGAGTTGGGTACGTAGGAAGGTCTTGGGAAGCCTTTAGTCAAGGCAGAGTTTGCTTCTTAACTTTAGAATGAACAGGTTTATACATGGGGGTTTCAGAGGTAAATACAACTTTTTATAGAAATGTTTGGGTTTGGGTTACCACTTTAAGAGCTAATGGACTTTTTTTTTTTAACCAGCTCTTCTAAAATACTTAAGCTGAAAGACTTGAAAAAAGCTGAATATTAATGAGTGCTGAGTCCCCTTCTGGATCCAGTACAGTATTAATAGGGCCCCAAGGTCCTTGTAGGCATTTACTTCAAGTACCTGCATAAAAACTGAAAATGTGGCCTCCAGCTACAGAAACACAGACTCGTAACAAACCAATAATCACAGGTACCACCAACCAGACTAATGGGATCCGTACCCCAAACTGGTCCCTACAAATGTACCTCTTTTGCCCATAATAAAAACACATCCAAGGACCTCGTACCCTGTCAGTTGTCATGACACAACCGCACAAGTCCCGTACCACTCCCAAAATACCAAATGATCACCAGAAACCATAAGGGGGGGAGTTAAAGTTGTCATAGGAGGTGTCTTTTGATGGATTAAAGTAAACTGGATTCAAGAGGTACTCACCAGATTGGTGGAGGGTGCAGGAACAGGTGAGGCTTCAAGAGTTGGGTACGTAGGAAGGTCTTGGGAAGCCTTTAGTCAAGGCAGAGTTTGCTTCTTAACTTTAGAATGAACAGGTTTATACATGGGGGTTTCAGAGGTAAATACAACTTTTTATAGAAATGTTTGGGTTTGGGTTACCACTTTAAGAGCTAATGGACTTTTTTTTTTTAACCAGCTCTTCTAAAATACTTAAGCTGAAAGACTTGAAAAAAGCTGAATATTAATGAGTGCTGAGTCCCCTTCTGGATCCAGTACAGTATTAATAGGGCCCCAAGGTCCTTGTAGGCATTTACTTCAAGTACCTGCATAAAAACTGAAAATGTGGCCTCCAGCTACAGAAACACAGACTCGTAACAAACCAATAATCACAGGTACCACCAACCAGACTAATGGGATCCGTACCCCAAACTGGTCCCTACAAATGTACCTCTTTTGCCCATAATAAAAACACATCCAAGGACCTCGTACCCTGTCAGTTGTCATGACACAACCGCACAAGTCCCGTACCACTCCCAAAATACCAAATGATCACCAGAAACCATAAGGGGGGGGAGTTAAAGTTGTCATAGGAGGGGTCTTTTGATCGATTAAAGTAAACTGGATACCACTTTAAGAGCCAATGGACTTATTTTTTTCACCAGCTCTTCTAAAATACTTAAGCTGAAAGGCTTGAAAACAGCTGAATATTAATGAGTGCCGAGTCCCCCTCTGGATCCAGGAAAGGAGAGTAAAAAAGTAGAAATTGATATTGCAGGTCTCTAATAGAGTTGTTATAATATGGATTTAAGTTAAAGTCATTTGCATAATCTCTGTGGGATTTGTCGAACCTCAAAGTAAAATGGCAAACTACCGTCTATCGCTTATTTTGCTGGAGGACGAGGGTGAAAAAAAAAAAAAAAAAAGCGCATCCTGTGAAAAAGATCACCGTTCTCGTTTTCACAGGGAAGAAGCCTCATCTGGGATTTAAAAGTTGTAGAATATCTATTACACAAACAAAAGCGGATGCACAACAATAGCGACTTCGCTGCGGGTTCTGAGAGGTAGCCGCTTCTCTGATAAAACTTTTATTCGGAGGAACTTCTTGAAATAACTACAATATGTAAGAAAAAGAAAACCTCTCCAAGACTATTATTAAACACAAATCTTTATAACTTTAGCATTTAAAACCACCCAACGCCAAACTCCAGTCTGTGTAAAGAAAAGGCAGTGCGTTGCCTTGCAGTAATCTCTGTTTGCCTCAAGGTGTCCTCAGATTTCCAGGTTGAATGACACCCAGTGCTCCAGTCTGGAGGACTGAGGACTTACTGTGAGTGAAAGGCATCATGAGCCTGCCTCCTGTTGGAGCATCACCAATGGATGCCCTTTGTAATAGAACAAGTATAATGGAATAAAACATCATATATCAGTGCTGTTGTCTGCATTATTGAATACAGCCTAGTCAGGAGAAGAGGCAAAGAGGTTGAGGACCCGGCACCATCACTTGACTGGCTTCAAGTCTTCTGGAAGAGGTGAGTAAAAAGTATTACATAAAACACTGCCTAAAGAACCTTCATGGGTAAAGGAGTGAGGGGATTGGGGTGGAAAGTCACAAGCCTGGTGTTGGACTTTAAAGGATGGTTCCATGAAAAATGAGGTGAACTAAGTCCAAATATCCTAGCTTTCCCTTTGGATCCTGGTGCACATAGCCCTGTGCTGGCAGTGTGGTGATCTGTACACTGCAGTACCCAGCCCCGAAATGAGTACCCAATGGCAAAAGCAGTTCAGTGAGCACAGCCACAAAACCATGCTGACCAATGAGAAGCACATCTAAGGCTTCTTCTTTCAATAAGGTGCCCCAGAAGAAAGAAAGGCTTCTTATTGGTCAGCATGGTCACAGGGTCATGTTGACCAATAAGTGCTTGCCATTGGGAGCATTATGATGGATACTCCCCTCTACACCTCCTCCCTTGGCAAACTCATACACTCCCACGGCTTCAATTACCACCTCTATGCTGATGATACTCAAATCTACCTATCCACCCCTCACCTCACCCCCACATTCTCTGCCCGCATCACTCACCTCCTAAACGACATCTCTGACTGGATGTCGCTCCATTTCCTGAAGCTCAACCGCTCCAAAACCGAGCTTCTCGTCTTCCCCCCAGCCCGCGCCCCCCCCCCCCCCCCATCCTTTCCATCACTACCAACACCACCACCATCAATCCCGCCCAGCAAGCCAAGGTCCTTGGCGTCATTCTGGACTCAAACCTTTCCTTTCAACCTCATATCAAATCACTCACAAACACATGCAGGCTCCACCTCCGGAACATCGCCAAGATACGCTCCTTCCTTACCCCAGACAGCACTAAACTACTCGTACACTCCCTGATTATCTCACGCCTTGACTACTGCAACTCCCTCCTCACCGGCCTACCCCAGTGCAAACTCTCCCCGCTTCAGACCATCCTGAACTCAGCTGCCAGACTCATCCACCTCACCAGCCGCTCCACCTCTGCCACCCCCCTCTGCCTCTCCCTCCACTGGCTCCCCATTGCCCAACGCATTAAATTCAAATTGCTCACCCTGACCTATAAGGCCATTCACAAGACTGCCCCTAACTACCTCACCGACCTGATTCCCAGGTACCACCCTACCCGTACCCTTCGCTCTTCACAGGACCTCCTTCTATCTTGCTCCCTGGTCTCCTCCTCCCACGCACGACTGCAAGACTTCTCCAGGTCCTCCCCCATCCTCTGGAACTCACTACCCCAATCCACCAGACTGTCACCTTCCCTCCTCACCTTCAGGCGCTCCCTGAAAACCCACCTCTTCAGGGAAGCCTACCCCACCCTCACCTAACAGCCGCTGCCCTTCCCTCCTCCTACCACTCCATCCCCCACAGCCATTTCCTCCTGTACCACTACCCCCCCCTCCTAGATTGTAAGCTCGAAAGAGTAGGGCCCTCTTACCCCTCGTGTGCTGTTTGATGTTACTGTACTGTTTCATGTATTGTCCCCCCCCCTCTATTGTACAGCGCTGAGCAAACCCTTTGGCGCTATATAAACTAGATAAATAAATAAATAAATAAATAAAATACTCACTCTGGGGCTGTATACTGCAGTGTACAGTTGTCAGGGGCCAGACTCAGAGACCATTAGCTATAGCTGTAGAGAGGCTCTGTCAGGGCTCTGTCCACAGCAGAGGTACTCGGAGACCTGGCATTCCTGCCAGTACCTTGCATGGGGCAGAAATCTATGCGCACTGGCATACAGTTACTCATGCATTAGCCCAATTTGGCGCCAGACAGCCTTTATAAGGAAGCCCATCACTCCCTGAAATTGCTGGTTGATCTCTGGCTCTCCAGTACTTTTTTGCCTGTGTTCCCTTGCTACTGTGATCTGCTGCTACCGATTTGGCTTGTTCCTGTCTTCTCTGCCTGACTACTGATCTGACTCCGGCTTGGCTAAGGGATATTCTCACCTGCTTTCCTGATCTGACCCTGGCTTGGCTAACAGATGTTCTCATCTGCTCTCCTATGTATGACCCCGCCTATCCCATTGACTAAGTCTGCTCCAATCTCCACCCGGCATCTGACCTTGGCTTTGAACAGACTACTCCATGGTCCTCTGCTACTCTAAAGGCCTGCATACCTCTCACGGGCACCACCTGTCTGCAGACACCATTCCAGTGCATCAGCTGTGCTCCTGGGTGTACCTCTGACAAGCACTCCTACAGGCGACCCGTGTTACTTTAGGCCTGACTCCTTCTGTCCCATATCCAGGGGAGTCTGCAACCTAGCCGCAAGGCAAGCCTTCTCTCCATTGGCCTCCAACACCAGGTACATGATAGGCTCCCAGCTGAATAAGTACACAAGCAGGTCACCATGGCGGGTGACATGGGTCTAAGCACTAACCAGTGTTAACCAGAGATCCTGATGGTGCAGATGGGTTTTGCCATGTGTTAGTACCAGGTCGCAGTCCTCAAGGAGGTGAGCAAGCTGAGGTCCAGTAGCAGATATAGCAGGCAGAAATCAAGCGGAAGCATAGTCAAGGAACAAGCCAAAGATCAGTAATGAGTGGTAGCAGAGATAAGAACAGCTGCAGCTATGCAAAGGACCAAGATATCGGCTGGGGAGAGCACAATAGTGCACAAGAATGGCTTAAATAGGTTCATGAGAAGAGCAAGGAGTTCATGGTTCACCAGAAACAAGAGAGAAGACAAGATTATCCAAGGGTTCAGATAGGATGCTGTCCAGCATCTTAGGTGGCTCAGCAAGGGGTGGTGGGTTCAGATCCCAGTCCTGAAACGGCAGCAAGAAACATCATGCCTATTATGTACATCAAGGTCTGGTTGGGGTAGCTATAACATTTGGAGTTAGTTCACCTTTTCATTTTTTGGTGAAAAGTTGAACTTACCCTTTATGTTATAACATCCCTTCTACAGGAAGATATCAATATCCTGCTCTCTAGCTCCCTTGCCTCCTCCTCTCATGCTTGTCTCCAGGACTTCTTTAGAGCCTCCCTCATCCTTTGGAACTCTCTACCTCAATCTATCAGACTATCGCCTACTCTGCCAACTTTTAGGCGATCTCTGAAAACCTCTCTCTTCAGGGAAGCCTATCCTGCCTTCAGCTAATAATGGAATCTTCTATTCCTTCTACCAGTCCATCCCCCACAGTTATTACCTTCTGTACCACCGGCCCCTCCCTCTTAGATTGTAAGCTCCCAGGATCAGGGCCCTCCTAACCCTCTTGTATTGAACTGTATTGTTGCTTTATTTGTCTCCCGTTATATTGTAAAGCGCTGAGCAAACTGTTGGCGCTATATAAATCCTGTATAATAATATCTAATTATTTAAAGTGGTTCCAAAGCCTAAACATACTCTACCTCAATGAATACCTTGCATTATGGTAAAAAAAAAAAAAATTGGTATTGGCCCCTCATCCCCCCTGAGCTCTCATTCGATCCAGCACTGTACACATCTGCAGCTCTTCTTTTTCCTCACTTGCGGATCTCACAGGCTTTGCTGAGGCAGTGGGAGTCATTGGCTTCCACTGCTGTCAATCAAAGCCAGCGACTAGAGACTGGTGACGAGTGCCGCTGTCTGTGTCAATGAACGCAGCAGCAGGGCTCGGGAGTGATCCCTCACAAGTGAGCCCATGGGAAGCAGCCAGAAGTACCAGTGGTGTACTTGAGAAAAGGAGGTTTGGGGCCACTCTGTGCAATTCTATTCAGGTAAGTATGACGTTTGTTATTTTAAAAAATCCTTTACAACTATTTTAAATTTATTTCTGGAGGGGGTGCAATTTGAGTATTACTGTTGGATCATTGGATTGGACATTTGTCTATTTCTGACTAATGTAGATGGATTTTGGCTTTGGAAAACCCATGGCTTACTTTATCTATTGATTAAACTATAAATAAGGCCAATACATTAAGTTTAGATTGGGAAGGGAGTGCTTAAGAGCTCCGTCTGTCTTTTTTTTTTTTTTTTTTTTATTGTCGTCTGTGATCCCTTTGGGAGATTTTCTTTCACGGTCTGTGGACACAACAGAAAGTAAGGGGAGATATCTCTGAAGTGAGGTAATTTCCCTCCTAGACTATTGTCTTCCCATTGGAACATTGCCCTCTCTATCCCAGCTTTATCCACCAACATTTCACCTTGAGACACAACGGCCAGTAGAGGCTTTCCAATTGTCCATTGAACCTTGAGGGCCAGGGCTTGGCTGTTAAGACCAGGGACAACTTTTGAGGAAGCAAATTTAAAATTCCCTAGAAAAATAATTGCAAATTTAGAGAACGAGAGTCTACAGTTTCGAAGCCCCAGTAGAACCTTGCTACTGGTATCCAGTGCATTATCACCGAGTCAAGTGGTAAGTGATAATCCTTTTCTGGGGCTAGTTTGATACTGGCACTACTCCTCTCCTCCACAAGCAATGTAGCATGTGGTCAGCATAGAAATAAAATAAAAAAATGGACATCCCATAGTTTAAAAACTGTATACTTTTAATATTAGGGATAAATAGTTGAAATAAAACTCACAAAATAAGTGCCTAACCCTCGGCACTGAGTGTGTTCAGCTCTGTTAATTTGTATTGGAAGAAAAAGATGGCCGCCGCTTTCCAGCGTGCGTTCCAAAGGGCGGAAATGACGTCGGCGGAAGTTACGTCATCAAACCTCAACGTGTTTCGACCAACAGATGGTCTTCAGGAAGTGTCCTAGAAAAGTAATTGCAAATTTAGAGAATGAGAGTCTACAGTTTCCAAGCCCCAGTAGAACGTTGCTACTGGTAAGCAGTGTGTTATCACCGGGTCAAGTGGTAAGTGATAACCAGTAATTCTTCTATGGGGCTAGATTGGTACTGGTGCTACTCCTCTCCTCCACAAGCAATGTAGTATGTTTGTCAGCATAGAAATAAAATTAAATCCCCTTGCTCGTCTGCCTGACTTAAAGACCCACCTGACCTCCCCCCCTGGAGCTGAGTGCCCTTCTCTTCATTTTTAGTTAAAGGTAATGCGACACGCCTTCTTGTCTGACCCCTGATGAACTGATCCCAGTCTTGACCCCCTGGGGTTGTTCCCTAGGCCCCCCCCCCTTTTCTTTCTTTTTTTTCTTTTTCCCTTTTCTTCTTCACTCTTTCTCCTCCCCCTTCCCTCTTACTCCCCCTCCCTACCCCTCTCCCCATCCTCCTCCCCCTCTCTCCCACCCCTCCCCTACCCCTTCCCCCTCTTTCCGCCCCTACCCCTCTCCTAGTCTCCTCCTACATGGGAACCTTCTCCCCTCCTTCCTATCCCCTACTCTTTTCTACCCTCTTTCCTCTCCCACAAGTCACACCATCATTAGCACTCTCCAATACACATTCTCCTACGTTTCCACAGAATGGTATTGATAGATACACATACCCTTTGACTTGCTAAATAGCTACTAGAAATTCCGACCCACAACATCCTCCTACGTAGAATTATCTGGTTTTGTACCACGCCTCATCTCCTATTGATCCTCCAATGACTTCAGGTTATTATGTTCCCAGAGCAGACAGATATTTTTGCCCCATGGAGAGCCCTCCACCAAAACTGCGGTTTGGAACAACCCTTCCTCTACTTTGGATGTATTCCCTCGCAGTCTGTATTTCCTCTTCACAGTATGCACTGATTGTGGGTTTCGGACTATTTGTACTGCCTAATGTGCCTTTCTGTATGCCTTGATCATTGTGATCTACATGATATCCCTTTATGCTGTACTTTTGACTTGTACTGTTTCCTTGTTCCTAATAAAACGAAAAAGAAATAAAACTAAAAAAAACGGACATCCCATAGTGTAAAACTGTACACTTTTAATATTGGGGATAAGTAGTTGAAATAAAACTCACAAAATAAGTGCCTAACCCTCGGCACTGAGTGCGTTGAGCTCTGTTAATTTGTATTGGAAGAGAAAGATAGCCACCGCTTTCCAGAGTGCGTTCCAAAGGGTGGAAGTGACGTCGGCAGAAGTGACGTCGTCAAACTTCGACGCATTTCGACCAATAGAGCTTCTTCAGGAAGTGTCCTAGAAAAATAATTGCAAATTTAGAGAATGAGAGTCTACAGTTCCCAATCCCCAGTAGAACTTCGTTCCAATTTTTTCATTTTTGGAATGCTCATTTAATTTTTTCTTGTTCAGCTCTGTTAATTTGGATTGGAAGAAAAAGATGGCCGTTGCGTTCCAGCGTACGTTCCAACGGGTGGAAAATGACGTTGGCAGAAGTTACGTCATCAAACTTCGACGCGTTTTGACCAATAGAGCTTCTTCAGGAAGTGTCCTAGAAAAATAATTGCAAATTTAGAGAATGAGAGCCTACGGTTTCCAAGCCCCAGCAGAACTTTGTTCAAAATTTTTCATTTATGGAAGATGCTCATTTCATTATTTTCTTGTTTGCAATTTTTATTAGGAATGTAAAGCCATAGAACAAGGATTACATAGATAACTCAAAGATAGATCACCATACATAACATAATAAAGATTCAAAAGAATAATCACAGCAGTATAAGTGGTGGCTTATTAGAGATCAAAACATATTCCGAATCTCCTTGCACATGTAGTGGACACAGTATCGGGAAATCCTCCTGAATAATACGGCCACAAGGCCGATACCCTACAGCAAAGGAAAGCAAGAAGAAAGACCAAAGGAAGAACCAAGCAAGGTAGAAGATGAAGAAGAAGAAAGAACTAGAGATTGCCTTGAAGAGCTGGAACTACTGTGGGGGAAGAGGTCAACTGGACTTGCACATACTGGATCCAAGGATCCCAAGTAGTGAATTATTAGAGATCAAAACATATTCTGAATCTCCTTGCACATGCAGTGGACACAGTATCGGGAAATCCCTCTGAATAATAGGGCCACAAGGTCGATTTACCCTACAGCAAAGGAAAGCAAGAAGAAAGACCAAGGCGAAGATAAAAGAAGAACCAAGCAAGGTAGAAGACGAAGAAGAAGAAAGAACTAGAGATTGCCTTAAAGAGGCCATGGACAAGGGGGCGCTCTTTACGTCTGGAGGAAAAGAAATGTAATCTCCAAACACGGAAAGGTTTCTTCATAGTAAGAGCTGTGAGAATGTGGAATAGACTCCCTCAAGAGTTGGTTGTGGCCAGCTCAGTGGATTGCTTCAAAAAAGTCCTGGATTGTTTCTTGGAAACACAGAACTGGATATAACATTTATAGGGAAAGTTGATCCAGGGAATATCGGATTGCCTCTCGGGGGATCAGGAAGGAACTTTTCCCCTACAGGAGCAAATTGGATCATGCTTTGCTGGTTTTTTTTTGCCTTCCTCTGCATCAACTGTGGGTGTAGGATTATAACTTTTTTTTTTTTCTATGGTTGAACTGGATGGACTTTTGTCTTTTTTCAGCCAGACTAACTATGTAACTATGTAAGAGCTGGAACTATTTTGGGGAAAGAGGTCAATTGGACTCGCACATAGTGAGTGACTGGTACTGATCACTCATTGTGTTCATTTAGGAAAGGAAGGGGCTGGTAAATGTGACATATTTAATGTACCCTTCCCCCACTCTCCATCCTGAAGGATCCTATTGTGCAGGTGGAAAAGAGAGGAGGGAAGCCAGCAGCAGGGGGGGGGGGTACATGGGGGGGGGGGGGGGGCTTGGGTAGCATGGAGGAACGTATGGTGCATAGGAAAGGTGATGGGTGCAGTGGGGGGGCAATTACTGGAATCGATCCCCTACAGCAGCTGAAAGCCAGTTGGAGGGAGAGGAGAAGAAGCCGTCTTTCAGCTGCTGCAGAGAGAACCATACAGGGGATCGGTTGCAGTAATTACCCCCCAGCCGTGCAGGTCACCCTCCCTGCCCAATTCCAAATCACCCAGCTGTCTGGGCCCACCCTGCTGGTCTGGGCCCCCCAGTACAGGAGGACTGGTGGTACCCCCTTATCCACAGCCCTGCCGCGCATGGCTCGCATGTGCCCCCTACCCGGAACTGCAGAATCACATATACATGCACCCCTGCAGCAGTATTTCTGCTATAGGGCGGAGGCAGGGGTGGACTGACCATTTAGCCACTCGGGGTCAGTAGGGGGCCCCATGAAATACCCCTGGTACCTTTTCAAAGGCTTTTTTGGGTGTGGTTTGCTTGTGGGTGAGGACACAGGGGCCCCATGATTTCCTATTGCCCGGGGGCCCCATGAGTTGTCAGTCCTCCCCTGGGCGGAGGGGAAGCAGTAGATCTAAAAAAAAAATTGTAATTCCATTCAAACAGAAAATTAGTGACCAAAAAAGAATGTTCTGAGCCACAATTTTTCTACGAATGTTCGAACAAAAATCTCGCCGCGTATACGTAACGTAGGAACAGCGGCAAATACAAGTACCGGCGCCACCAAAAAAAAAAGGCCCAATTTGCCTATTCACTTTTTTTTTTTTTAATTGTTTGCTCATCCTCACTGCGTTTTTTTCCCCCTGTTGTTTCCTTCAACAACAAGGAGAGCAGGTGACGGAAAAATCAACTGTATCTCTATTCCACCGAGCTAGCAGAAAATCGCTTTGTCGACGGCATATTTAAATGGAGTGGAATGAGCAAGAAGAAAAAAAAAAAGAAACAGATATTCAAATTGCTATAATTGTTTATTACATCTACACGGGTTTACCTCGCTGCGCTCCAGTGAATGTGCCGCACAAAGCGCAGTCTCCATGACATTATCTCTGTGAAATGTCTATTGTGTGAGGCTTGGAGGCATCAGCTAATTAGGTGAAGCAAAGAATTAACAACATCCTTTTATAGCATCTATATTTACCGGGACAGGATCCGTGTCGCAGCTTGGCAACGCGTCGGCGGGATTTCAACCCGATACAGCAGAAAGATGGAGCGCAAGGCAATGATTTGCAAAGACCATGGGAGGTTGATTTACTAAAAAAAAAAACCAAAAAAAAAAAAAAAAAAAAGAACAACAACACAAAAAAAAAAACAAACAAAAAAAAAACAGAATCCGTGTCGCAGCTTGGCAACGCGTCAGCGGGATTTCAACCCGATACAGCAGAAAGATGGAGCGCAAGGCAATGATTTGCAAAGACCATGGGAGGTTGATTTACTAAAAGGCAAAAAGGCTCTTCACTTTGAAAACAAAATAAAACAAAAAAAACAAAACAAAAGACAAAATTAAAAAAAAAAAAAAACAAACAAAAAAAAAAAAAAAAAAAAGAAAAAAACAAAAAAAAAAAAACAAAAAAAAAAGACAAAAAAACAGAATCTGTGTCGCAGCTTGACAACACGTCGGCGGGATTTCAACCCGATACAGCAGAAAGATGGAGCGCAAGGCAATGATTTGCAAAGACCATGGGGGGTTGATTTACTAAAAGCCAAAAAGGCTCCACTTTGAAAACAAAATAAAACAAAAAAAAAACAAAACAAAAAACACAAAATGAAAAAAAAAAAAAAAAAAAAAAAAAAAAAAAAAAAAAAAAAAAAAAAAAAACAACACAAAAACAAAACAAAAAAAACAGACAAAAAAACTGAATCTGTGTCGCAGCTTGGCAACACGTCGGTGGGATTTCAACCCGATACAGCAGAAAGATGGAGCGCAAGGCAATGATTTGCAAAGACCACGGGGGGTTGATTTACTAAAAGGCAAAAAAGGCTCTTCACTTTGAAAACAAAAAAAAAATAAAATAAGACAAAACAAAAAAAAAAACAAAAAACAAAACAAAAACAAAACAAAAAAAAAAAAAAAAACAAAAAACAGAATCCGTGTCGCAGCTTGGCAACGCGTCAGCAGGATTTCAACCCGATACAGCAGAAAGATGGAGCGCAAGGCAATGATTTGCAAAGACCATGGGGGGGTTGATTTACTAAATGGTAAAAAGGCTCTTCCCTTTGCAAATAAAAAAAAAAAAAAAATAAAACAAACAAAAACAAAAAAAAAAAAAAAAAACCCAAAAAACAAAAAAAAAAAAAAAAAAAAAAACAAAAAAAAAAGAATCCGTGTTGCAGCTTGGCAACGCGGGATTTCAACCCAATACAGCAGAAAGATGGAGCGTAAGTCAATCATTTGCAAAGACCATGGGGGGTTGATTTACTAAAAGGCAAAAAGGCTCTTCACTTTGCAAACAAAATAAAACAACAAAAAAAAAAGACAAAATGAAAAAAAAAACAAAAAACAAACAAAAACAAAAAACAAAAAAGAAAAACGACACAAAAACAAAACAAAAAAAAAAAAAACCCCAAAAAAAAAAAAAAACAGAATCCGTGTCGCAGCTTGGCAACGTGGGATTTCAACCCTATACAGCAGAAAGATGGAGCACAAGTCAATGATTTGCAAAGACCATGGGGGGGGGGGGGTTGATTTACTAAAAGGCAAAAAGGCTCTTCACTTTTCAAACAAAAGAAAAAACAAGATTAAAAAAAGAAAAACAAAAGACAAAACAAAAAAAAAAAAAAAAGAAAAACAAAAAAGAAAACCAAAACAAAACAAAAAACAGAATCTGTGTCGCAGCTTGGCAATGCCTCAGCAGGTTTTCAACCCGATACAGCAGAAAGATGGAGCGCAAGGCAATGATTTGCAAAGACCATGGGGGGGTTGATTTACTAAATGGTAAAAAGGCTCTTCCCTTTGCAAATAAAAAAAAAAAAAAATAAAACAAACAAAAAAAAAAAAAAAAAAAAAAAAAAACCCAAAACAACAAAAAAAAAACAAAAAAACAAAAAAAAAAAACAGAATCCGTGTTGCAGCTTGGCAACGCGGGATTTCAACCCAATACAGCAGAAAGATGGAGCGTAAGTCAATCATTTGCAAAGACCATGGGGGGGGGGGGGTTGATTTACTAAAAGGCAAAAAGGTTCTTCACTTTACAAGGGAAATACCCACTGGAGCTTAGTGAAGATGGTGAGAGATTGTGATGATTGAGATTGAGATGGTGAAAGAACATCCAATCAAAAAAAAAAACAAGAGAAAACAAAGCAAAACAAAAAACAAACAAAAAATAACAAAACAAAAAAACAAAACAGAGTTTAGTGAAGATGGTGAGATTTCACTTTGCAAAAGAATACCCAATCAGGTGCAAAAAAATAAAAAATAAAACAAAAAAAAAACAAAACAAAAAAAAAAACATTTTTGTTTGCATATGACTGGATCATGGAAGTTACCTCTGGGGATAATTTTCTTTCCCTGTAGTCACCGGTCTATTTCCCTTTAGTAGACCAAACCCTGTAAGTCCAGTGGAGATAAAATACTCGCCATGCCAAATAAGTAGATTCTTCTTGAAGTAGAAGTCCGAGCTCCTCTAACATTCTGCCTGCAGGTAGATTATACAACGCTCTCTCTGACAACCTAAAATCCTTTTCTGAGATTTATCTTGCCAAGTGCTTTCTGAGCCACTGAATTAGTTCATTTTTAGTTTTTAATAATGTATTACATGGCCATCCCCGCTCGTGTATGGTGACTTCAGAGAAGAGTATGGGCTCCTGTATGGTGGCTTCAGAGAAGAGCATGGGCTCGTGTACGGTGGCTTCAGAGAAGAGTATGGGCTCGTAGATGGTGGCTTCAGAGAAGAGTATGGGCTCGTGTATGGTGGCTTCATAGAAGAGTATGGGCTCCTGTATGGTGGCTTCATAGAAGAGTATGGGCTCCTGTATGGTGGCTTCAGAGAAGAGCATGGGCTCCTGTATGGTGGCTTCAGAGAAGAGCATGGGCTCGTGTACGGTGGCTTCAGAGAAGAGTATGGGCTCGTGTACGGTGGCTTCAGAGAAGAGTATGGCTCGTGTACGGTGGCTTCAGAGAAGAGTATGGGCTCGTGTACGGTGGCTTCAGAGAAGAGTATGGGCTCGTGTACGGTGGCTTCAGAGAAGAGTATGGGCTCGTGTACGGTGGCTTCAGAGAAGAGTATGGGCTCGTGTACGGTGGCTTCAGAGAAGAGTATGGCTCGTGTACGGTGGCTTCAGAGAAGAGTATGGGCTCGTGTACGGTGGCTTCAGAGAAGAGTATGGGCTCGTGTACGGTGGCTTCAGAGAAGAGTATGGGCTCGTGTACGGTGGCTTCAGAGAAGAGTATGGGCTCGTGTACGGTGGCTTCAGAGAAGAGTATGGGCTCGTGTACGGTGGCTTCAGAGAAGAGTATGGGCTCGTGTACGGTGGCTTCAGAGAAGAGTATGGGCTCCTGTATGGTGGCTTCAGAGAAGAGTATGGGCTCCTGTATGGTGGCTTCAGAGAAGAGTATGGGCTCGTGTACGGTGGCTTCAGAGAAGAGTATGGGCTCGTGTACGGTGGCTTCAGAGAAGAGTATGGGCTCGTAGATGGTGGCTTCAGAGAAGAGTATGGGCTCGTGTATGGTGGCTTCAGAGAAGAGTATGGGCTCCTGTATGGTGGCTTCAGAGAAGAGTATGGGCTCGTGTATGGTGGCTTCAGAGAAGAGTATGGGCTCGTGTATGGTGGCTTCAGAGAAGAGTATGGGCTCGTGTACGGTGGCTTCAGAGAAGAGTATGGGCTCGTGTACGGTGGCTTCAGAGAAGAGTATGGCTCGTGTACGGTGGCTTCAGAGAAGAGTATGGGCTCGTGTACGGTGGCTTCAGAGAAGAGTATGGGCTCGTGTACGGTGGCTTCAGAGAAGAGTATGGGCTCGTGTACGGTGGCTTCAGAGAAGAGTATGGGCTCGTGTACGGTGGCTTCAGAGAAGAGTATGGGCTCGTGTACGGTGGCTTCAGAGAAGAGTATGGGCTCGTGTACGGTGGCTTCAGAGAAGAGTATGGGCTCCTGTATGGTGGCTTCAGAGAAGAGTATGGGCTCCTGTATGGTGGCTTCAGAGAAGAGTATGGGCTCGTGTACGGTGGCTTCAGAGAAGAGTATGGGCTCGTGTACGGTGGCTTCAGAGAAGAGTATGGGCTCGTGTACGGTGGCTTCAGAGAAGAGTATGGGCTCGTGTATGGTGGCTTCAGAGAAGAGTATGGGCTCGTGTATGGGCAGAAGCAGCGGCATTCAGGGGGCAATCATTTGGTATCAAGGTGCTTTGCATTTCTAATTACCTATATGTTAAAAATTGAAAAGAAAATTAATATTTAGAAATGCAAAGCAGAATAATAATAATAAGAAGAAGAAGAGGTATTATTATTATTATTATTAATTTTTACCATTACGCAAGTAATTAGAAATGCAAAACCATAATAATAATAATTATTATTATTACTATTATTATTCTGCTTTTGCCTTTCTAATTACTTGCATGTTACAAATTGAAAAATATATTAATAATTAGAAATTAGTAGAACATTATTATTGTTATTATTATTATTATTAGTAGTAGTAGTAGTAGTATGCTGCTTTGCATTTTGCATTTCTAATTACTTGCATGATATTACACATTAATTGTTATTATTATTAATGTTTAACATGGAATTAAAAATACAAATAATATAATAATAGTTGTAGTATTAGTAGCAATAGCAGTATCGTTATTGTCATCATCATTATTATGTTGCTTTACCTTTCTAATTACTTTCATGTTACAGATTTAAAAAGTATAACTAATTAGAAATGCATAGCAAAATTAAATATATAATAATAATAATAATAATAATTTTCTTCTTCTTTTTCTTCATATTATTATTACTAATAATAATAATAATAATAATAATGTTTGTATGGAATAAAAAATACAAAGAATAATAATAGGAATAGAAGAAGAAAAAGAAAATGAATATTATATTTTATTTTATTTTGCTATGCATTTTCTAATTAGTTATACTTTTTAAATCTGGAACATGCAAGTAATTAGAAAGGCAAAGAAAAATAAAATAAAATATAACAATAATTTTCTTTTTCTTCTTTTACTTATTATTATTCTTTGTATTTTTTATTCCATATACACATTATTATTATTATTATTATTGTTATTAATAGTAATAATAATAATAATAATAAGAAAATTATTATTATTATATATTTAATTTTGCTATGCATTTCTAATTAGTTATACTTTTTAAATCTGTAACATGAGAGTAATTAGAAAGGTAAAGTAACATATTAATGATGATGACAATAACAATACTATTATAATACAAATTATTATTATTACTAGTATTAGTGGTATTATTGTTCTTGGTTTTCTTCTTCTTCCTCTTCTTCTTCTTCTTCTTCTTCTTCTTCTTCTTATTACCATTATTAATTACTTGCATGTTAAGAATTGAAAGAATATTATTATTTTGCAAAAAAAAAAAGCAGGAGGTGGCCTCTCCTGAACATCTGACAACCATTACTATACCATCCTCGGAAAAGCGATTCGCCGCAGATTAGTTTTCAGAGGGTGGACCGCACTGCCTCCAACGTGACAGAAGGATACATGGGAGAAGATGTCTGATCTCTGATCTCGGCGATGACTTGGACTCTCTATGAGCTCTGAAGAGTGATGCCCACTGAAGATGCGACCTCTGTGATCTCTCTTCGGCTCCATGTGTCAGGCCCCGCCCCCTCTAGCTGTATAGACATTCCTGGGGTGACATGGAACAATACATTTTGTGAGCAGACTTCGATGTGAAGCGCGGGGCCCTCGGGGGTCCACTCTGAGGAAGTCGCTTCTTTCATGACATTGGACCGTCTCCAGTGCAGAGAGATCCTCAGTGCCGGGCCTAGCCGGAGCTGACATGGGCCGGCCGAACCTTCGGCCTGTAATGAGGCTGATATAAGTAACAGGAGACTTTGTAGCCACTTGCCTGTCTGCGACTACCTCATCCCCGGCGTGTTGTCACCGTCAATTCCAATCAAAACCTAGCAAGCCGTAGGATGGAGCCCAACCACTGAGACCGCCGTCCTCTTCCTCGTTAGCGCCGATACTTGAGACCGTGATTTATATTCCATCTATATCTCTCCAATACGGATCTGTCCAAGTGTGTCCACCTTCCAGGCGCTCCGCAGCCGCGTCACTTCCAATAAAAATCTCAGCTTTTCATCGCTTTAATGATCCGAATTGAACCATAAGGGAGCCATCGGATGACGTTTTCTGGATATTTCATCGTACGGCTGATTTTTTTTTTTTTAACCAGTTCCTTGTCACCCTAATACAGAAATACTGCAAGAGGGCGGCACGGGGCGCAAAAATCACAGATATATACATATGATTCTGCAGCTCCGGGTTGGAGGTGCGCGTGCGCCCTACCCGTGCCGCCATTCGAGGTTTTGACTGTCAGTCACCGGTGATTAACAGCCAAGGCCGCAAACAGAAGCACGGGTAGGTTTACGCATGCACCCCCCACCCACAAATGACATATATATGTGATTTTGCAGTTCCGGGTGTGGGGGCGCACGTGCGCCCTACCCATGCCGCCATTTGAGACCTTGGCTGTCAATCACCGGGACCCGGTCATTGACAGCCAAGGCCACAAATAGAAGCATGGGTAGGGTGCGCATGCACCCCCCACCCACAAATGACATATATATGTGATTTTGCAGTTCTGGGTGGGGGGCGCACGTGCGCCCTACCCGTGCCGCCATTTGAGACCTTGGCTGTCAATCACCGGGACCCGGTGATTGATAGCCAAGGCCGCGAATCGCAGCACGGGTAGGGTGCGCATGCACCCCCCACCCACAAATCGCATACATATATATATATATACACAGTGGGGCAAAAAAGTATTTAGTCCGCCACCAATTGTGCAAGTTCTCCCACTTACAAAGATGAGAGAGGCCTGTAATTGGCATCATAGGGAGACCTCAACTATGAGAGACAAAATGAGAAAACAAATCCAGACAATCTCATTGGCTGATCTGGAAAGAATTTATTTGCAAATTATGGTGGAAAAATAAGTATTTGTTCACCTACAAACAAGCAAGATTTCTGGCTCTCACAGACCTGTAGCTTCTTCTTTAAGAGGTTCCTCTGTCCTGCACTCATTACCTGTATCAATGGCACCTGTTTGAACTTGTTATCAGTATAAAAGACACCTGTCCACAACCTCAAACAGTCACACTCCAAACTCCACTATGGTGAAGACCAAAGAGCTGTCGAAGGACACCAGAAACAAAATTGTAGACCTGCACAGGCTAGGAAGACTGAATCTGCAATAGGCAAGCAGCTTGGTGTGAACAAATCAACTGTGGAGCAATAATTAGAAAATGGAAGACATACAAGACCACTGATAATCTCCCTCGATCTGGGGCTTCATACAAGATCTCACCCCGTGGGGTCAAAATGATCACAAGAACGGTGAGCAAAAATCCCAGGACCACATGGGGGGACCTAGTGAATGACCTGCAGAGAGCTGGGACCAACGTAACAAAGGCTACCATCAGTAACACACTACGCCGCCAGGGACTCAGGTCCTGCAGTGCCAGACGTGTCCCCCTGCTTAAGCCAGTACATGTCCGGGCCCGTCTGAAGTTTGCTAGAGAGCATTTGGATGATCCAGAAGAGGATTGGGAGAATGTCATATGGTCAGATGAAACCAAAATAGAACTGTTTGGTAGAAACACAACTCGTCGTGTTTGGAGGAGAGAGAATGCTGAGTTACATCCAAAGAACACCATACCTACTGTGAAGCATGGGGGTGGCAACATCATGCTTTGGGGCTGTTTCTCCGCAAAGGGACCAGGATGACTGATCCATGTACAGGACAGAATGAATGGGGCCATGTATCATGAGATTTTGAGTGCAAACCTCCTTCCATCAGCAAGGGCATTGAAGATGAAACCTGGCTGGGTCTTCCAACATGACAATGATCCCAAACATACCGCCCGGGCAACAAAGGAGTGGCTTCATAAGAAGCATTTCAAGGTCCTGGAGTGGCCTAGCCAGTCTCCAGATCACAACCCCATAGAAAAAACCTTTGGAGGGAGTTGAAAGTCCGTGTTGCCCAGCGACAGCCCCAAAACATCACTGCTCTAGAGGAGATCTGCATGGAGGATGGGCCAACATACCAGCAACAGTGTGTGCCAACCTTGTGAAGACTTCCAGGAAACGTCTGACCTCTGTCATTGCCAACAAAGGATATATAACAAAGTATTGACATGAACTTTTCATATTCACCAAATACTTATTTTCCACCATAATTAGCAAATAAATTCTTTCCAGATCAGCCAATGTGATTGTCTGGATTTGTTTTCTCATTTTGTCTCTCATAGTTGAGGTCTCCCTATGATGCCAATTACAGGCCTCTCTCATCTTTGTAAGTGGGAGAACTTGTACAATTGGTGGCTGACTAAATACTTTTTTGCCCCACTGTATATATATATGTGATTTTGCAGTTCCGGGTGGGGGGGGGGCACACGCGCGCCCTACCCGCGCCACCATTTTAGCTGCCTTGGCTGTCAATCACCAGGTCCTGGCTAGTGATTGCTCACACGGCACCCGGAGATCGCCGAGTATCCCCCATGGGGAGAGATCTGTGTATAAACAATACAGATCTCTCCCCTGTCAGCTCCTGCACACTGCTTTGTATGGCTCTGCATAGCAAAGTAACCACCATCCTAGACCCGGTGATTGACAGCCAAGGCCGCGAATGGCAACACGGGTAGGGCGCGCGTGCACCTCCCACCCACAAATCAATATATATATACTGTATATGTATGTGATTTTGCTGTTCTAGGTAGGGAGACGCACATGTGCCCTACCCATGCTGCCATTCACAGTCTCGGCTGTCAATCACCGGGTTCCGGATGGTGATTACTCGCCGGCACCTGGTGATCTCCAATGGGGAAGAGACCTGTGTATAAACAATACAGATGTCTCCCCTGTCAGCTACTGCACACTGCTTTGTATGGCTGTGCATAGCAGAGTAATCACTGGCCGGGACCCGGTGATTGACAGCTGAGGCCGCGAATGGCAACACGGGAAGGGCGTGCGTGCGCCCCCCCACCCACAAATCACATATATATATATGTGTGTGTGTGTGATTTTGCAGTTCCAGGTGCACGCCCTACCCGTGTTGCCATTTGTGGCCTCAGCTGTCAATCACCGGGTCCCGGTTGGTGATTACTCACCGGCACCCGGTGATCAATGAGTATCTGCGACGGGGGAGAGAGCTGTGTATAAACAATACTGATCTCTCCCTTCTGCACACTGCTTTGTATGGCTCTGCACAGCAGTGATGCACACACAGCACCCAGTTAAACCCTTTGATGGTCCCAGATGTTAACCCCTTCCTGCCCAGTGCCATTAGTACAGTGTCAGGGCTTTTTATTAGCACCGATCACTGTTTTGGTGTCACTGGGGATGTCAGTGACACCAAGTCAGTCCCCCCCCCCAGTGTCAGAATGGCCGCCGCAGTCCCAATATAAGTCGCTGATCACTGCCATTACTGGTAAAAAATAAATAAATTCATTACAATTCCCATTATATATCCCGCCATTTGTAAACGCGATCACTTTCACGGAAACCAATTAATTTACACAAACTGGGATTCTTTTTAGTGAAGACACGGAGAAGAATACATGTTGGCCGAAATTTATGACGAAATTTTATTTTTAAAAAAATTTTTTTTTACTGGATATGTTTTATAGCAAAAAGTCAAAAATATTGGGGGGTTTGTCTTTTATTTATAGCCTAAAAAATTAAAAAAATGCAAAATACCACTGAAAGCTCTATTTGTGGGGAAAAAAAGGATGCAAATTTGGTTTTTAAAATTTTTTTACACATCAGGGTCTCCAACATCATTGTCCCCCCCCCCTTATATTAGGGTTCTCGTCAAGTTCAGAGTCCCCCTTACATCATTGTCTCCAACAGAGCCCCCCTTACATCTCCAACAGGGTTCCCCAACAGAGTCAGAGTTCCCCCCTTACATCAGGGTTCCCGTCAGCCCCCCTTACATTATCGCCAGTCCCCCTTACATCAGGGTCTCCAACAGAGCCCCCCCTTACATCAGGGTCTCCAACAGAGTCCCCCTTACCGGGGGCTCCAACAGAGTCCCCCATTCTAGGGTCTCCAACAGAGTCCCCCTACATCAGGGTCTCCAAACAGAGCCTAACTCCAACAGAGCCCTACATCAGGGTGCACCAACAGAGCCCCCCGTCTCGGGGTCCCAACAGAGTCCCCCTTACATCAGGGTCTCCAACAGAGTCCCCCTTACATCAGGGTCTCCAACAGAGTCCCCCTTTACATCAGGGGTCTCCAACAGAGCCCCCCTTACATCAGAGGGGTCTCCAACAACCCCTCCTTACATCAGAGTCCCCCCCCCTTACATCAGGGTCCCCCATTACATCAGGGTCTCCAACAGAGCCCCCCTTACATTAGGGTCTCCAACAGAGTTCCCCCTTACATCAGGGTCTCCATCAGAGCCCCCCTTACATCAGGGTCATCGAGGGTCTCCAACAGAGCCCCCCTTACATCAGGGTCTCCAACAGAGCCCCCACATTACATCAGGGTCTCCAACAGAGTCTCCCTTATATTATTGTCTCCAACAGAGCCCCCTTACAGGGTCTCCAACATAGGTCCCCCTTACACCAGGGTCTCCACCCCCCTTACATCAGGTTCTCACAAAAGAATCCCCCCCTTAATTCAGGGTCTCCCCAACAGAGCCCCCCTTACATCAGGGTCTCCAACAGAGTCCCCCTTACATTACATCAGGGTCTCCAACAGAGTCCCCCCCTTATACATCAACAGAGTCTTACATCATTGTCTCCAACAGAGCCCCCCTTACATCAGGGTCTCCAACAGAGCCCCCCTTACATCAGGGTTCCAACAAGAGTTCCCCTTACATCAGGGTTCCGCGTCAGAGTCCCCCTTACATCAGTTCCAACAGAGCCCCCCTTATAATTAGGGTCTCCAACAGAGTCCCCCTTACATCAGGGTCTCCAACAGAGCCTAACCTTACATCAGGGTCTCCAACCTTATCAGTCCCCCACCACCCTTAACATTTAGTATCTTCCATCAGAGCGCTCCCCCCTTACATCAGAGAGTCCCCCTTACATCGGGGTCTCCAACAGAGTCCCCCTTACATCAGGGTCTCCAACAGAGCCCCCCTTACATCGAGGTCTCCAACAGAGCCCCCCTTACATCAGGGTCTCCAACAGAGCCCCCCCCCTTATATTAGGGTCTCCAACAGAGTCCCCCTTACATCAGGGTCTCCAACAGAGCCTAACCTTACATCAGGGTCTCCAACAGAGTCCCCCTTACATCGGGGTCTCCAACAGAGTCCCCCTTACATCAGGGTCTCCAACAGAGCCCCCCTTACATCGAGGTCTCCAACAGAGCCCCCCTTACATCAGGGTCTCCAACAGAGCCCCCCCCCCTTATATTAGGGTCTCCAACAGAGCCCCCCCTTACATCAGGGTCACCAACAGAGCCCCCCTTACATCGGGGTCTCCAACAGAGCCCCCCTTACATCAGGGTCACCAACAGATTCCCCCTTACATCAGGGTCTCCAACAGAGTCCCCCTTACATCAGGGTCTCCAACAGAGTCCCCCTTACATCAGGATCTCCAACAGAGCCCCCCTTACATCAGGGTCTCCAACAGAGTGCCGCCTTACATTGAGGTCTCCATCAGAGCCCCTTTTACATCACAGTCTCCAACAGAGCCCCCACATTACATCAGGGTCTCCAACAGAGCCTCCCCTTACATTAGGGTCTCCAACAGATTCCCCCTTACTTCAGGGTCTCCATCAGAGCCCCCCTTACATCAGGGTCTCCAACAGAGTCTCCCTTATATTATTGTCTCCAACAGAGCCCCCCTTATATCAGGGTCTCCAACATAGTCCCCCTTACACCAGGGTCTCCAACAGAGCCCTCCTTACATCAGGGTCTCCAACAGAGTCCCCCTTACATCAGGGTCTCCAACAGAGCCCCCCTTACATCAGGTTCTCCAAAAGAACCCCCCTAAATCAGGGTCACCTTCAGAGTCCCCCTTACATCAGGGTTTTCAACAGAGCCCCCCTTACATCAGGTTCTCCAACAGAGCCCCCCTTACATCAGAGTCCTTATCAGTCCCCACCCCCTTACATTAGTATCTCCATCAGAGCGCCCCCCCTTACATCAGAGTCCACCTGCGTTGCCCCCCTCTACACTATAGTCCCCCTTAATTCAGGATCTCCATCAGAGCCCCCTTACATCATGTCAGTATCAGAGGAAGGATCTGACCCTAGCTGTGGGCCCCCTAGGTGTGGATTTTGGCCCAAAGGATCTGAAAAATACATGAACACTGCATTCCAACAAGCTCCATATGAAATACACGGGGCTGATCAGTGTGTGGCGTCTCTTCGCTTCCATACGCACATTTATTTTTTTTCGTCCAATGAAATGTCCGTAAATTCCTTCTGTGCGAATGGGACTCTCAGGATCAGGGGTGGACTGACCATTTGGAAACTTAGGCACTGCCCGAGGGCCAGGGGTCAGTAGGGGGCCCCATGAGATGCCCCTGGTACCTTTTTCATTGGCTTTTTTGAGTTTGGGCAAGGACACAGGGCCCCATGATCCCCTATTGCCCAAGGGCCCCCATGATCCCCTATTACCCGGGGGCCCCATGAGTTGTCAGTCCGCCCCTGCTCAGGATATATACTCTGCAATGTGCAAATACTGCATTATGGCCATTAGATGGCGCCGAGAAGCATGCCTATGATAGGTAGAGCCCCCTAGTGGACACCATGCAGTATGTTTCCTACCCTCACATTCGTACTGCAGAGACCATAGCCTGAGAACGTTCGACCTTTCCCCAGAACGCAGAGGACGAACAGCCACGCCATTTTTTTTATTGTTAGAGATATGATCTGATGAAAGATCTGCACATCTGCTCGAACGGTCACTTCCTTTTCGGTGTTTGTTTTTTCCAGGCATTTTCTCTGACGCTCGGTGTCCTGTGCGCCCGTGGCCCCTCTCTCTCTGGTACCTCGCTCCACCCGCTATAGATTTTCAATTTCTTATTATCCACGGCCGGTCTGGAGGGAAGATTTAGCACAATAAATCCTGTTTTTTTTTTTTTTTTTGGGATCATTAAAATGTGATTACATCGGATGGCATCGGATAATCAATCTCTGTTGTTTGCACTTGTCACGGGGAGAGGAAATGAAGAAAGCCGGCACTGGATCATGCGGTCACCGGATAGATTTCTGTCTGTATAATCAGCCCCTTAATGAATTGGAATGGTTCTGGAGCCAAAGGGCGCGGCCGGGGAGCCGGCCGGGCCGAATATAAATGGGGAAGAGGCTGGCCTCCGCGCTCGTGGGCTGCAGACCTCTCTGTGAATGACACATATTGCCTAATGAAGGCAGCGGTGACCCCGGGGGCCAAGCTGGCCGCACTAATGATGTGATCTCCTTTCCCCTCATTGTACTCGCTCTGCTGTCGGCTGCCTGTTTGTTGCGTGGATTTCTGCGCTCGCAGCGCCAATGCATATTTTATGATTTCAATTGTTATTATTATTATTTTTTTTTTACGATTCAGGTTATAAAAATATTCCAGCAGAAGTTAACCTCTTCATGTCCATGTCCTTATTCTACCTCCCGCCTGAGAGCGGACCTACTCTGTGTTGGGTTAGGGGCCCATGTATATAGCATGCTGCTTGCACCAAGGCCGAGGGCTCCTGGGATGGGTGCTGTGATGTTTTCTGGAGTGCTGGCCCCTCCCATCAACCATGATCTGCCCGCACTGTGTATAGAAACGCAGCGACCCAGTGATGAGCATGGAAACCCACAGAGGCGGGGGGGAAGGAATGTTTTCTGGGAGCTTAACCCTTCCCACCAGCCATCATCTGCTGGCATTGCAATGATCACCGCCATTCCAGTCCCAGTGTCCCTGATCACCACCATTCCAGTCCCAGTGTCCCTGATCACCACCACTCCAGTCCCAGTGTCCCTGATCACCGCCATTCCAGTCCAAGTGTCCCTGATCACCACCAATCCAGTCCCAGTGTTCCTGATCACCACCACTCCAGTCCCAGTGTCCCTGGTCACCACCACTCTAGTCCCAGTGTCCCTGATCCCCACCACTCCAGTCACAGTGTCCCTGATCTTCACCACTCCAGTCCCAGTGTCCCTGATCACCACCACTCCAGTCCCAATGTCCCTGATCACCACTACTCCAGTCACAGTGTCCCTGATCACCACCACACCAGTTCCAGTGTCCCTGATCACCGCCACTCCAGTCCCAGTGTCCCTGATTACCACCACTCTAGTCCCAGTGTCCCTGATCATGCCACTCCTGTCCCAGTGTCCCTGATCACCTCCACTCTAGTCCCCATGCCTCTGATCACCACCACTCCAGTCCCAGTGTCCCTGATCACCACCACTCCAGTCCCAGTGTCCCTGATCACCACCACTCCAGTCACAGTGTCCCTGATCACCGCTGCTCTAGTTCCCATGCCTCTGATCACCACCACTCTAGTCCCCATGCCTCTGATCACCACCACTCCAGTCCCAGTGTCCCTGATCACCACCACTCCAGTCACAGTGTCCCTGATCACCGCTGCTCTAGTTCCCATGCCTCTGATCACCACCACTCTAGTCCCCATGCCTCTGATCACCACCACTCTAGTCCCCATGCCTCTGATCACCACCACTCCAATCCCAGTGTCCCTGATCACCACCACTCCAGTCCCAGTGTCCCTGATCACCACCACTCTAGTCCCCATGCCTCTGATCACCACCACTCCAGTCCCAGTGTCCCTGATCACCACCACTCCAGTCACAGTGTCCCTGATCACCGCTGCTCTAGTTCCCATGCCTCTGATCACCACCACTCTAGTCCCCATGCCTCTGATCACCCACCACTCTAGTCCCCATGCCTCTGATCACCACCACTCCAGTCCCAGTGTCCCTGATCACCACCACTCCAGTCCCAGTGTCCCTGATCACCGCCACTCCAGTCCCAGTGTCCCTGATCTCCACCACTCCAGTCCCAGTGTCCCTGATCACCACCACTCCCAGTCCCAGTGTCCCTGATCACCACCACTCCAGTCCCAGTGTCCCTGATCACGGCACTCCGGTCCCAGTGTCCCTGATCACCACCACTCCAGTCCCAGTGTCCCTGATCACGCCACTCTGGTCCCAGTGTCCCCGATCACTGCCACATCAGTCCCAGTGTCTCTGATCACCGCCACACCAGTTATGCTGAGATGTTTTTTAGAATCCACGTGCCAGCCCCTCCCACCAGCCATCATTTGCCTGCATTACTTAGAGAAACACAGAGAGCCACAGTTCTGGGGCTGTTGAGAGGAGTATGGAGGCAGGGTGCTGTGATTTGTCTCTGGAAGCTATATACAACAACCTGCCGGTCTCACCAGCCACAATCTGCCTGCCTTGCATAGGGAATGCATAGAGAAGCAAAGCGCCCCAGTGATGCATAGAGAAACATAGAGACCCAGTGACGCCATCACAATATTGGGTCTGTAATAAAAAAAAAAAAGTTTTTTTATTAAAAACTGTCATTATCATGTGTAAGAGGAGGGAGGGAGGAATGCAGGAAGGCAAATGGTAAGTAGCCTAAACTTCAAGGAATCTAACAATGGCGCGGCTGTGAACGCCCCTCCCCCATCACCAGCTATATTCTCACATTACATTCTGTATACAGCAAAGTCACCTTTAAAGCCATTCCTGAAACTTTTTCCAGTTACTTTGTAATGACAGGAAAATGACACTAAAGGCGGCAGAGGAATAATGAATAAGACAACCAGCTCTCCCGGCTTCTTCTGGACTTAATGATTCATAGAAAAACATGTCTTATTGGAGATGAAATATTAGAAACATCTTATTCATCCGTGATTCATCACTGCGTGCAGGAGGGTGCCATCACCGCTGCTGGCTGGATGAGTGAGGGGGGAGGGGTGCAGTGTTAGAGATACATAGGAGGAGGCTACAATCAATAATACACCAACCTACTGTAGTCCTGTCCTTCCTGGCTTCCTCCCTCCCTCACTTCTTTCCTTCCTTCCTTCCTTCCTTCCTTCCTTCCTTCCTTCCCCTGCTCCTTTTCTCATCCCATTTACTTCCACCCCTTTCTTCCTTCCTCTTTCCTTCTTCTTCCCTTCCTTTCCTTTATTCATTTTTCCCTTCCCTCCTTCCCCTGTTCCTTTGCCCATCCCCTCTTCCTTCCTTCCTCCCTCCATCCCTTTCTTATTCCCTATCTTCCTCTCTTTCTCCCCTTTTTCTTTCCTTGTCCCTTCCTTCCTTCTCCGCTTCCTTATTTCTTTCCTAACTTCCTTCCTTTCCCTCTTCTTTCCATCTTCCCCCCTTTCAGTTTCTTCCTTCCTTTCCCCCCTCCTTCCTTCTCCTCCCCTTCATCCTCTCTCTTTCCTTTTTCCCCCTCTCTTCTTCCTTCCCCTCTTCCTTATTTCTTTCCCAACTTCCTTCCTTCTTCTCTTCTTTCCATCTTCCTCTTTTTCTCCCCCTCCTTCCTTCCTTCTCCTCCCCTTCTTCCTGTCTTCCTTCTTCCCTCTTTTCCTTCCTTCCTTCCTTCCTTCTTTCCTTTTTCCCCTCTTCTCTTATTTCTTTCCTAACTTCCTTCCCCTCTTCTATCTTCCTCCCCCTCCTTCCTTCCTCTCTCCTCTCCTTCCTTCCTTCTCCTCCCCTTCTTCCTGTCTAGCTTCCTTCTCTTCCCCTTCTTCCTGTCTTCCTCCTTCCCCCTCCTTCCTTCCTCTCCCTCCTTCCTTCCTCCCTCACTTCCTTCCTTCCCTCCTTCCTCGGTCCTTTTCTCAACCCTATTTCCTTCCTAATTTACTTCCACCCTTTCTTCCTTCCTCTTTCCTTCTTCCCTTCCTTCCAGCCTCCTTTCCTTTCCTTTTCCCCTCTCTGCCTTTCATCCTTCCTTCTTCCTTTCCTTCCTCCCTTCCTCAATTCCTTCCTTCTTCCCTATCATCCTCTCTTTCTTCCCCATTTTCTTTCCTTGTCCTTCCCTCCTTCCTTCCTTATTTCCTTTCTCTCCCCTCTTCTTTCCTTCTTCCCCTCCTCCTCCCTTTCAGTCCCTTCCTTCCTCTTCCCCCTCCTTCCTTCCTTCTCCCCCCCTTCTTCTCTCCTTTCTTCCTTCCTTCTCCTGCCCTTCTTCCTGTCTTCCTTTTTCCCTCTTCTCTTCCTTGTTTATTTCTTTCCCAACTTCCTTCCTTCCCCTCTTCTATCTATCTCCCTCCCTCCCTCCCTCCCTCCCTTCCTTCCTTCCTTTCCTTCCTTCCTTCCTTCCTTCCTTCCTTCCTTCCTTCCTTCCTTCCTTCCTTCCTCCCTCCCTCCCTCCCTCCCTCCCATTCCACCATCATGATAATGTGTGTGTTTCATCTCCCGGGCCTCCATCCTCGGTGCGCTCTGGGTTGGCCGTCACACTGTAGAGTCGGACATATTGCGCGGTACGGCGGTGCAGATTGTTAGCGGCACAGCGGGAGGTTCCAGCGTCTCTTTCATCCGCGTCTGATTGAATAGGTTGTGTGTGTCAGGGGAGAGCGTATATAACGCAGGTGCGGGAAACCGATTCTTCTCAGCAGACCATCTGTCCGCGGCTATTTAAAGAATGCAACGCACAGCGCAACCCCAGCATCCATCTCCGCACGTCCCCCATAGTACGGAATATTTCATGTATGCGCCGAGCGCACCAATACAGACATTTAGGATTAAGTTTTGATAAAAAAAAGAGAGAAACGAGTTCCTGGAGCTCAGCCATACACAGGGCAAGAATGTTCGGGAACTTTATGGCAGATTATCACCTGCTTCTGTTCTGTAGGTGCTGAGCTCAGACATGCATTCAGAATAAAGTCTGACAAAGTCTGATAAAAGATCGTCAAGTTCAACTGATACAGAAAAATGCATAAAATAATCAATAAAAAACAAATAAATAGAAAATCTAAAGCTGAACTCCAATGTAAGTAAATATCACCGAAATCCATTCCTCATGTGAGCTTTGTGCAGGGGCGGACTGACCAATGGGGAACTCAGGCACTGCCCGAGGGTCCGGGGTCAGTAATGGGCCCCATGAGATGCCCCTGATACCTTTTTCATAGGCTTTTTTGAGTTTGGGCAAGGACACGGGCCCCATGATCCCCTATTGCCCGGGGGCCCCATGAGTTGTCAGTCTGCCCCTGGCTTTGTGTGTTTCCTCCAGATCCATGCAATAATCCAGTGTGAGACTTCCTGGAATAAAGACCGCTCACTGCTGCTCTCTCTCCTTGTGCAGAGTGGCTGGTCTGGTCTCCGCCCTCTCCTGTATTTTTCTGTAGTGGGTGGAGTCTGCTGGGCCCCTCCCACAGCTCTGCTCTCTCTCCTTGTGTAGGGTGGCTGGTCTGGTCTCCTCCCCCTCCTGTAGGTTTTTATAGTGGGTGGAGCCTGCCGAGCCCCTTCCACAGCTTTGCTCTCTCTCTTTGTGTAGGGTGACTGGTCTTGTCTCCTCCCCCCCCCGTAGTTTTCTATAGCCCCTCCCACAGCTTTGCTCTCCCACAGACTGGTCTGGTCTTCTCTCCCTCCTGTAGTTTTATAGTGGGTGGAGCCTGCTGAGCCCCTCCCACAGCTCTGCTCTCTCTCCTTACGCAGGGTGACTGGTCTTGTCTCCTCCCTCCTGTAGTTTTCTGTAGTGGGTGGGGCCTGCTGAGCCCATCCCACAGCTCTGCTCTCTCTCCTTACGCAGGGTGACTGGTCTTGTCTCCTCCCCCCTGTCGTTTTCTGTAGTGGGTGGGGCCTGCCGAGCTACTCACACAGCTCTGCTCTCTCTCTCCTTGCGCAGGGTGACTAGTCTGGTCTCCTCCCCCTTCTGTAGTTTTCTATAGTGGGTGGGGCCTGCCAAGCCCCTCCCACAGCTCTGCTTTCTCTCTCTATGTGCAGGGTGACTGGTCTGGTCTCCTCCCCATCCTGTAGGTTTCTATAGTGCATGGAGCCTGCCGAGCCCCTTCCACAGCTCTGCTCTCTGTCCATGTGTAGGGTGACTGGTCTTGTCTCCTCCCCCTTCTGTAGTTTTCTATAGTGGGTGGGGCCTGACAAGCCCCTCCCACAGCTCTGCTCTCTGTCCATGTGTAGGGTGACTGGTCTGGTCTCCTCCCCCTTCTGTAGTTTTCTATAGTGGGTGGGGCCTGATAAGCCCCTCCCACAGCTCTGCTCTCTCTCCTTGTGCAGGGTGACTGGTCTCCTCTCCTCCCCCTCCTGTAGTTTTCTATAGTGGGTGGGGCCTGACAAGCCCCTCCCACAGTTCTGCTCTCTCTCCTTGTGTAGAGTGACTGGTCTTGCCTCCTCCCCCTCCTGTAGTTTTGCGTAGGGGTGGATCCTGGTTGGCCCCTCGTATAGCTCTGCTCTCTGCACAAGCTATGTACAGCACAGTGATGATGTCACCACTGCTTTTACAAGGTTATATCTGGGTTGCAAATGCATTTGGTGCACATGCAGTGGATTTCTATCTTTTGCAGCAATTGAGGAATACAATATATTTTAACCTCCCTGGCAGTATTCCCAAGTGTAGCTCGGGGTAAAATTTGAGTACCAAAAGCGGTAACCCCGAGCTACACTCGGGCTTACCATGCGGCGTTGCTAAGGGAGTCCCTGCAGCACTTAGCTTGTCCTGCGCTCCCGCGATGCGTCCCCTGCAGCGTCCCCGGCCATCTCCTCCAGCCGATGCCAGCATCTGGCTTCCATGTTCCGGTCCCTGTGACGTCGGGACGTACGGGCGCCGGAACCGGCGGCAAATTTGAAAGTTTTAAAAAATTTCATTTTTTTTAAAATGACTATTACATAGTAAAACATTCCTGTATCAAACCATTTCACATACATTTTGTCCCGAGTGCTTTGTCCGGAGCCCTGCCTGCATTTTTACTGTTCTTTCTGCCTGGAAACTGAGAAACGTCCATGGCGTCCAAAAAGCGTCCCTTTAGGTCAAAATCGGTTTTAGACCGGCTAGAGAACAGCGATAGTAAATCAGAACCACTTGCAGAATTGAGTGATAATGATTGGTGGGGGAAATTCCTCATCAGACACTGAAAACGATTCTGCGACTGAGCTCAGCGATGTGCGAACTTGGCGCTATATTTCACATTTCAGTGTTTTTGGTTTGATTATATTATTGAATTACATTTATTATTATTATATTATTATTTATGATTATTTATTAAATTATAATTTATGATTTCGTGTTTCAAATTTTATCCTCCCCGGGATGTTTACTAGACTCTTGTTCGGACAGATTTCAGTGAGTTATTCCTAAGAATTACAGCCTACAATAAAAAAACTACATATTTCCATGCAAAATAATGTACCACTTTCAGCACAAAAAATCGGAAATAATCAGACCGCTAGGGAGGTTAATGAAAGTTTGATCACTGGGGGAGGGGAGACTGAGGAAATGCTTCTTCTTGCCTGCTTCAGACTGATGACATCATCCCACCCTAGGAGAAATCATGTACTGGAACAGCGGTTTTAAATGATAAAAAGTGGAGATTTTCTGAAAAATGATAATGTTTCTGTATATTGTGAAATGTCAAGAATTTGGTTACATTTATTCTTTATAGTCATGAAAAAATAATTAAATAATAAAAAATAAATAAATAAAAACGAAACATATTTTTTAAAATATATTTTAAAAAATGAATGTTTTTTTTCTCAGATAGATATTGTCGAATATTACAACTCTAATTTCAGATAACAATGATATTTTCCAGAGAAAGAGCCATTTTCTGCTCTAGAACCAGAAATCGAAGATACGACAGCCATTGATTTTCCATTGCCAGTTACTCATCAACGGTCGCAAAAATGTTAACAAGTCGAATCCTTTTTATTTATTTCTGCGATTTGCCTTCGAAGACGATGATTCCTTTTAACCACTTCCCGTCCGGCCGCTGTTTATAAATGGCAGGATGGCGGCATTCCAGGGGCGGGTTGCCGTTCCTAACTGGCACCCACATTTTCAAGCTGAGTGCGCTCCCTGGACACAGTGGAACACAGATCGTTGTACGGGAACTCTGTGCGAGGTCCCGATCATGTGATCACTGATTGGCCAATCAGTGATCACATGAGGAGTAGTAAGCAAGATGTCACTTCTGACATCATTGCTTACTACATGTGAAATCTGTGAATGATCACAGAGATCACATGGTACAGGGCTATTCACAACAGCCTTGTACCATGTGACAAGCTGTGATCAATCACAGCTCTCACAGTATTTCTCAATGGCTGCAAGAATGCAGCAAGAGAGAAGAGAAATGATTGCTTTTACAGCCTTTATGGGTGTAAAAGCAATCAGTGTAAAAAAATAAATAAATAAATCTTCATCACCCCCCACAAGTAGTACAGTGTCACCATGGTGACACTGTACTGCTAGGGTGACAGTATGTAAAAAAAAAAAAAAAAAAAAACATAAATAATAATATAAAAAAAAAAATAAATGTAAAAATATTTTTTTTTTAAATTATAATTTTTGGTTATAAACTAATTTGGGTTATTTTTTTTTTTGATCAGATTTATGATGAAATATTATTTATTTGCAAACTTTTAAAAGAAAACACTTTTGTTCAAACTTTTTGGACTTTTTCATTTACATAGCAAAAAAAATAAAAATCCCAGCGGTGAATAAATACCACCAAAATAAAGCTTTATCTGTCTCAAAAAAATTCAAAAAAATTCATATGGGTACAGTGTTGCATGACCGCGCAATTGTCATTCAAAGTGTGACGGCGCTGAAAGCTGAAAATTTTCCTGGACAGGAAGGGGGGGAAGTGTCCGGACTGGAAGGGGGTGAAAGTGTCCGGACTGGAAGGGGGGTGAAAGTGTCCGGACTGGAAGGGGTGAAAGTGTCCGGACTGGAAGGGGGGCGAAAGTGTCAGGACTGGAAGGGGGCGAAAGTGTCCGGACTGGAAGGGGGGCGAAAGTGTCAGGACTGGAAGGGGGTGAAAGTGTCCAGACAGGAAGGGGGGTGAAAGTGTCCAGACAGGAAGGGGGGTGAAAGTGTCCGGACTGGAAGGGGGTGAAAGTGTCCGGACTGGAAGGGGGAGAAAGTGTCCGGACTGGAAGGGGGTGAAAGTGTCCGGACTGGAAGGGGGGGAAAGTGTCCGGACTGGAAGGGGGTGAAAGTGTCCGGACTGGAAGGGGGGGAAAGTGTCCGGACTGGAAGGGGGGGGAAAGTGTCCGGACTGGAAGGGGGTGAAAGTGGAAAGTGTCCGGACTGGAAGGGGGGGAAAGTGTCCGGACTGGAAGGGGGTGAAAGTCTCCGGACTGGAAGGGGGTGAAAGTCTGCGGACTGGAAGGGGGTGAAAGTGTCCGGATTGGAAGGGGGGGAGAAGCGTCTGGACTGGAAGGGGTTAACTAGAGCCGTTTGCCTCATCCATGGACTGGCTCATTAATAGCTCTGAGTGACATTTGTTTGCTCGTTGGCTGTGCGTTTTTTTTCGGTGCTCATCTCTCTCTGCCAGAATTTTTCTTTCCGCTCAAAATCCTGGCTATTTCCTAAATATAAAGTTGGACATGGGGGTGTATGAGGAGTTGTTGGCGGGGAAAGAAGCGTTGATTAGGAAGTTGCCCGTAGCTGGCACTGTCACCGACTGGCAGAGGCACCGGCGGTAATACATTATTTGTGCTGAAATAATGAGCAGTCTGCCCGGCGTGTCCCCTTAATGTTCATGCGGCAAGAAAAGCAAATGAAAGCCTCGAACGGCGGCGTGTAAACAAAAGCCTGGAAAAAAAAAAACAACATCTGCCCTGGCGCGGGCGGCGGCTGGGATCTACAGCTGCACAAGCGCCGGTCTTCGCCCTCCGAAAATCGCATCGGAATATTAACAGGCCGCGGCGCGCGTGCCAGGTCACCCGGCCTGAGAGCCAGGATTCTGAATGCATTGAAAGGGACAAAGATTTACATTTGTCAGCAGATTTCCATTTTATATAAATGAAAGAAAGACTTTTTACCCCTCTCATGAGCCCTCTATGGTTGTCTAGGCAAGGCAGGCAGATCGTGGCTAGTGGGAGGGGCCAATAGGGTGCTGTCTATATAGCATATATATATAGTATAGTATAGAATACAGTCTAGCATCCAGTCAGTGACACTCCTGGGATATTGATCCGGTCAGGTAAGTAGCAGAGGGGGTTGTTCATCAGTTTCAGCTGCTTTGGTGTTCATGAAATTGCCAACAGGGGCACTAGATGGGCAACAATGACACGACCCCCAAAACAGGAATGGTTTTACAGGTGGAGGCTGCTGACATTTTTTCCTACTCATCTTTTCTGACTGTTTTTCACTAGTTTTGCATTTGGCTAGGGTCAGTGTCACTACTGGTAGCATGAGGCCATACCTGGACCCTACAGAGGTTGCACAGGCAGTCCAACTCCTCCAGGATGGCTCATCAATACGTCCCATTGCCAGAAGGTTTGCTGTGTCTCCCAGCACAGTCTCAAGAGCATGGAGGAGATTCCAGGAGACAGGCAGTTCCTCTAGGAGAGCTGGACAGGGCCGTAGAAGGTTCTTAACCCATCAGCAGGACCGGTATCTGCTCCTTTGTGCAAGGAGGACCAGGATGAGCACTGCCAGAGCCCTACAAAATGACCTCCAGCGGGCCACTGGTGTGAATGTCTCTGACCAAACAATCAGAAACAGACTTCATGAGGGTGGCCTGAGGGCCCAACGTCCTCTAGTGGGCCCTGTGCTCACTGCCCGGCACCATAGAGCTTGATTGGCATTAGCCATTGAACACCAGAATTGGCAGGTCCACCACTGGCGCCCTGTGCTTTTCACAGATGAGAGCAGGTTCACCCTGAGCACATGTGACAGACGTGAAAGGGTCTGGAGAAGCCATGGAGAACGTTCTGCTGCCTGGAACATGGCTCAGCATGACCGATATGGTGGTGGGTCAGTGATGGTCTGGGGAGGCATCTCCATGGAGGGACGCACAGACCTCTACAGGCTAGACAATGGCACCCTGACTACCATTAGGTATGGGGATGAAATCCTTGGACCCATTGTCAGACCCTACGCTGGTGCAGTGGGTCCTGGGTTCCTCCTGGTGCAGTGGGTCCTGAGTTCCTCCTGGTGCCGTGGGTCCTGAGTTCCTCCTGGTGCAGTGGGTCCTGGGTTCCTCCTGGTGCAGTGGATCCTAGGTTCCTCCAGGTGCAGTGGATCCTGGGTTCCTCCTGGTGCAGTGGGTCCCGGGTTTCTCCTGGTGCAGTGGGTCCCGGGTTCCTCCTGGTGCAGTGGGTCCCGAGTTCCTCCTGGTGCAGTGGGTCCTGGGTTCCACCTGGTGCAGTGGGTCCTGGGTTCCTCCTGGTGCAGTGGGTCCCGGGTTTCTCCTGGTGCAGTGGGTCCTGGGTTCCTCCTGGTGCAGTGAGTAATGGGTTCCTCCTGGTGTGGTGGGTCCCGGGTTCCTCCTGGTGCAGTGGGTCCTGGGTTCCACCTGGTGCAGTGGATCCTGGGTTCCTCCTGGTGCAGTGGATCCTGGGTTCCTCCTGGTGCAGTGGGGGTCCTGGGTTCCTCCTGGTGCAGTGAGTAATGGGTTCCTCCTGGTGTGGTGGGTCCCGGGTTCCTCCTGGTGCAGTGGGTCCTGGGTTCCACCTGGTGCAGTGGATCCTGGGTTCCTCCTGGTGCAGTGGATCCTGGGTTCCTCCTGGTGCAGTGGGTCCTGGGTTCCTCCTGGTGCAGTGGGTCCTGGGTTCCTCCTGGTGCAGTGGGTCCTGGGTTCCTCCTGGTGCAGGACAATGCCTGGCCTCATGTGGGGAGAGTATGCAGGCAGTTCCTGGAGGATGAAGGAATTGATACCATTGAATGGCCCCCACGCTCACCTGATCTAAATCTAATAGAACACCTCTGGGATATCATGTTTCTGTCCATCTGACACCACCAGGTTGCTCCTCAGACTGTCCAGGAGCTCAGTGATGCCCTGGTCCAGATCTGGGAGGAAATCCCCCAGGACACCATTTGTGGTCTCATTAGGACCCTCCCCCGATGTTGCCAGGCATGTATACAAGCACGTGGGGGCCAAACAGACTACTGAGGACCATTCTGAGTTGCTGCAATGACATTTCACCAACATGGACTCGCCTGCTGCATCATTTCTTCTCTTTCATTTTCGGGGTGACTTTGAATTCAGTCCTCTGTAGGTCGATCATTTTCATTTCCATCCAACGATGGGGTGTCCTTACCTTCCTCACCCATCCCCCGTCCATGTCAGTATAGAGATCCAGCAGGAGATTCCTCCCCATTGGGATCTGATGGGTTTTCAGAGTCTTCCTTCACATTTTTTGAGCCGTGTATTTACAGCCTTGTCACAGTTTGCGGTTGATTCAGACGGCAAGGACATGTGAATTTCCTGCACAGTGCGGCAGTCTCAGGGGCGGACTGACCATTTGGGAATTCAGGCACTGCCCGAGGGCCGGGGGTCAGTAAGGGGCCCCATGAGATGCCCCTGGTACCTTTCATAGGCTTTTTTGGGTGTGGTTTGCGTGTGGACGAGAACACAGGGGCCCCATGATCCCCTATTGCCCGGGGGCCCCATGAGTTGTCAGTCCGCCCCTGGACGGTCTGCATTATTTTACACAGCATTTCCAGCCTTTGGTGTTTTCATGCACCGGTGCTGGGAAGAGGAGGGGCTCAGACATAATTCTGGAGCGCAGGATGGACCGCAGCAGTGCAAGGATGCCCCTGCATTGTCCAATGAGCAGTCAGCTCAGGCAGGAAGCATAGATACTGATAGTATTTGAGCCCCCTGGCTGTGCTCTCCGGCATGGCATGTGAATGACAAGACCGACCGAACAGAATTGGTAATACTCCAGGGCTCGCTCTCCTGCACGTGTCTCAGATGTAGCAGTCTGGTAAATGTTCGGTGTTAAGAATGCAAAGCACCTCAATAAATAACTGAGTTTTATCTGAGAGCACAATACAGATTGCTGGCGGTATTTTCTATTCTCGCCGGCGCGGCCGCTGACAAATTGCCGCACATTATAGGACTCCAGTCAATGATTCATCACTTGGCTCCCATCATTAGCCAAACAAAAAAAAAAAAAACCTCTCTGTTCGCTGAATCAAAGTTGAGGCTGAAATTTAAATTAACTGAAGGAAAAAAAAAAAGACACTATTATGCTTCATCAGACACAATGGTTCCAGGACACCTTGTACGCCGCCGGGGAGAGGGGGGCGGGGAGAGGGGGGGGAGGGGGCAGGAACCGCCGCACGAACCCGACAACCAAAAGCTGAACTCCGAGCAAGATGGAAAATAAAACGCAAAAAAAACGGGTATGAAATATCATTCCTGCTTTTTTTTTAGACGCGTACGATTTATTTAGTTTCAAATTTAAATTTGGACACATTTTTAGTAATTCGGAAGCTCAGCTGGATCCGAATATCAGAATGACAATAGTAACGAAGCGAAACGAATGCGAAATTGGGGAACTGACTTCGGCCTGAAAATTTGAACCGAATTTGAATCAAATTCGAAAAAAAAAAAAAATCGAATTCGGAAAACGAGAATAGGATCAAATAGAATAGAAAATAAAGGAATAGAATAAAAATAGAATAGAAAAGAATAGAATAAAACAGAACAGAATAGAAAATAAAGGAAAAGAACAGTAAAGAATGTATTAGAATAGAATGAAACAGAACAGAATGGAATAGAAAATAAAGGAAAAGAACAGTAAAGAATGTATTAGAATAGAATAAAACAGAACAGAATGGAATAGAAAAGAATAGAATAAAATAAACAGAACAGAATAGAATAGAAAATAAAGGAATAGAAAAAAATAGAATAGAATAGAAAATAATAGAATAAAACAGAACAGAATAGAATAGAAAATAAAGGAATAGAACAGAAAATAATGTATTAGAATATAATAAAACAGAACAGAATGGAATAGAAAAAAAAAAAATAGAATAAAATAAAATAAACAGAATAGAATAGAAAATAAAGGAATAGAATAGATTATACAATATTAGAACAGAAAAGAATAGCATAGAAAATGTAAAAGTAAAATAAAATAGAATATAAAACAAAGGAACAGAACAGAACAGAAAAAAAAGTAGAAAACAAAAGAATACAATAAAATAGAAAAAAAACAGAACAGAATACAATAGAAAATAAAGCAATAGAACAGAAAATAATGTAATAGAATAGAATAAAACAGAACAGAATGGAATAGAAAAGAATAGAATAAAATAAAGTAAAAACAAAACAGACTAGAATAGAAAATAGAGAAATACAATATAATATACAATATGAAAATAGAAAAGAATAGTATAGAAATATAAGAGTAAAATAAAATAGAATAAAAAACAAAGGAACAGGATAGAATAGAAAAAAGTAGAAAAAAAAATAAAAGAATAAAATAGAATAGAATAAAAACAGAACAGAATAGAATAGAAAATAAAGGAATAGAACTGAAAAGAATGTATTAGAGTAGAATAAAATAGAACAGAATGGAATAGAAAAGAATAGAATAAAACAGAACAGAATAGCACAAAAAAAAACCACAACAGAATATAAATAGAAAATAAAGGAATAAAATAGAGTAGAATAGAATAGAATAGAATAAAAAAACAGAACAGAATAGAATATAAAATAAAGGAATAGAAAAAAAAAATAGAATATAATAAAAAAGAATATACAATATTAGAATAGAATAGAGAAGAATATTTTAAAATACATCCTTTAAACATATTTTAGACCCATGGATGAAATTACTGGGTCTCTGTTCTTCTCTATGTAATGCTGGCATATTGTGGCTGGTGGGAGTTGCTGCCAGGATGCTGTATGTAGCTTCTGGAAAACATCCCAGCACCCTGACTCCATACCCCTCTCATGACCCCTCAGCCCTGTGGGCTTCTATGGTTGTCTATGCAAGGTAGGCAGATCACGGCTGGTGGGAGGGGCCAACAGGGTGCTGTCTATATAGCATATATATATAGTATAAAAATACAGTCTAGCATCCAGTCAGTGACACTCCTGGGATATTGATCTGGTCAGGGAAGTAGCAGAGGGGGTTGTTCATCAGTTTCAGCTGCTTTGGTGTTCATGAAATTAACAACAGGTGCACTAGATGGGCAACAATGAGAAAACCCCCAAAACAGGACTAGTTTTACAGGTGGCCATAACTGGACCCTATAGAGGTTGCACTGGCAGTCCTGCTCCTCCAGGATGGCACATCAATACGTGCCATTGCCAGAAGGTTTGCCGTGTCTCCCAGCACAGTCTCAAGAGCATGGAGGAGGTTCCAGGAGACAAAAGCATGGAGGAGATTCCAGGAGAGAAGAGCATGGAGGAGATTCCAGGAGAGAAGAGCATGGAGGAGATTCCAGGAGACAAGAGCATGGAGGAGATTCCAGGAGACAAGAGCATGGAGGAGATTCCAGGAGACAAGAGCATGGAGGAGATTCCAGGAGACAAGAGCATGGAGGAGATTCCAGGAGACAAGAGCATGGAGGAGATTCCAGGAGACAAGAGCATGGAGGAGATTCCAGGAGACAGGCAGTTCCTCTAGGAGAGCTGGACAAGGCCGTAGAAGGTCCTTAACCCATCAGCAGGACCGGTATCTGCTCCTTTGTGCAAGGAGGAACAGGATGAGCCCTGCCAGAGCCCTACAAAATGACCTCCAGCAGGCCACTGGTGTGAATGTCTCTGACCAAACAATCAGAAACAGACTTCATGAGGGTGGCCTGAGGGCCCGACGTCCTCTAGTGGTCCCTGTGCTCACTGCCCGGCACCATAGAGCTGGATTGGCATTGGCCATTGAACCCCAGAATTGGCAGGTCCACCACTGGCACCCTGTGCTTTTCACAGATGAGTGAAGGTTCTCCCTGAGCACATGTGGGTGAAGGATGGGGGTAAGGTCACCCTAATACAGGGGAAGGATGGGGGTAAGGTCACCCTAATACAGGGGAAGGATGGGGGTAAGGTCACCCTAATACAGGGGAAGGATGGGGGTAAGGTAACCCTAATACGGGTGGAGGATAGGGGTAAGGTCACTCTAATACGGGTGGAGGATGGGGGTAAGGTCACCCTAATACAGGGGAAGGATGGGGGTAAGGTCACCCTAATACAGGGGAAGGATGGGGGTAAGGTCACTCTAATACAGGGGAAGGATGAGGGTAAGGTCACCCTAATACGGGTTTAAAAAAAAAGGAGGATGGGGGTAAGATCACCCTAATACAGGTGAAGGATGGGGGTAAGGTCACCCTAATACAGGGGAAGGATGGGGGTAAGGTCACCCTAATACAGGGGAAGGATGGGGGTAAGGTCACTCTAATACAGGGGAAGGATGGGGGTAAGGTCACCCTAATACAGGGGAAGGATGGGGGTAAGGTCACCCTAATACAGGGGAAGGATGGGGGTAAGGTCACCCTAATACAGGGGAAGGATGGGGGTAAGGTCACCCTAATACGGGTGGAGGATGGGGGTAAGGTCACACTAATACATGTGGAGGATGGGGGTAAGGTCACTCTAATACAGGGGAAGGATGGGGGTAAGATCACCCTAATAGATGGAGATTGTTTTCATGGCAGAGTTCCCCTTTATAAATGTCATAGTCACCCCCCCCCCCCCCCCCCCCCCCCCCACAGTGCAATGTGTGTATCGCCCTATAATGAGTATCACCGCAAGACAACACCAGAAGAATGACATTAAAATGAGGCCCCCAGGGCAGACACGGGCCCCCCCGCCCTACACGCCCGGGGACGGTGACATTTCAATCGGCGTCCCTCTGACAACGCTCCCTCCACCTCCATCAGTGTAGCCTCATCCTCCTTACACAAGACGCTGACATTTGCATCGCTGTACGGCGTTGTGTCAGATTTACTACCTGCGATGGCGTGTAATGTGCGCAAAATGTCACCAGCTGAATATATATTTACATTACAGGAGATGGGCTCATTGTGGGGGAGGGGGCCTACCGCCCGAGACATTCATTAAACTGCTTCACCTGGCCGGGCGACGTCATCATCTGTGATCAGTATTAGTGACGGTATTACCCGGTACAATGGCATCCGTCCGTCCGTCCATCTATCCATCCATCCACCATCCATCCGTCCGTCCATCTATCTATCCATCCATCCATCATCCATCCATCCATCTATTCATCCATCCATCATCCATCCATCCATCATACATCCATCCATCATCCATCCATCCAGGGGGGGACTGAAAACTCATGGGGCCCTCCGGCAATAGGGGATCATGGGGCCCCTGTGTCCTTACCCAAACCCAAAAAAGCCTATGAAAAAGGTAACAGGGGCATCTCATGGGGCCCCCTACTGACCCCGGGCCTCGGGCAGTGCCTGAGTTTCCAAATGGTCAGTCCGCCCCTGGATCCGTCCGTCCGTCCGTCTATCCATCCATCCAAGAAAGAAAGAAAGAAAGGGAAGATAGACGGACGGACGGACGGACAGATAGACAGATAGATAGATAATAAATAGATAATAGATAGATAGATAGATAGATAGATAGATAGATTTGCAAGAAAAAGCATGTGAACCCCTTGGGATTACGTGGAGTTTTGCATGAATTGGGCATAAAAATGTGCTCTGAATGTCATCTAAGTCACAACAATAGAAGAACACAGTCTGCTGAACATAATACTACACAAACATTAGATGTTGCCATGGTTTAATTGCACATAACATGTAAACATTCACAGTGCAGGGAGGAAAAAAAAAAATGTGAACCTTTGGACTTAATAACTGGTTGACCCTCCTTTGGCAGCAATAACCTCAACCAAACATTTCCTGTAGTTGCAGATCAGACCTGCACAACGATCTGGAGTCATTTTGGACCACTCCTCTTCACAAAAACTGTTTCAGTGTAGCAATATTCTTGGGATGTCTGGTGTGAATCGCTCTCTTAAAGGTGCCACAGCATTTCAATCGGGTTGAGGTCAGGACTCTGACTGTGCCACTCCAGAAGGCGTATTCTGTGCTGTTGCAGCCATTGTTTTGTTGAATGACTTGTATGCTTTGGGTCATTGTCCTGTTGCATCACCCATCCTCTGTGGAGCTTCAGTTGGCGGACAGATGGTCGTACATTTTCCTGTCTGATAAAACAGGAAAATGTACATTTTTTATTTCTTGATAAACTCTGGAATTCATTTTCCCATCAATGACAACAATCCGTCCAGGCCCTGAGGCAGCAAAACAGCCCCAAACCATGATGCTCCCTCCGCCATGTTTTACAATGGGGATGAGGTTTTGATGTTGGTGTGCTGTGCCTTTTTTCTGCACACATAGTGTTGTGTGTTCTTCCCAAACAACTCAATCTTGGTTTCATCTGTCCACAGTATATTCTGCCAGTAGTGCTGTGGAACATCCAGGTGCTCTTTTGCAAACTTCAAACGTGCTGCAATATTCTTTTTGGACAGCAATGGCTTCCTCCGTGGTGTCCTCCCATGTACTCCATTCTTGTTTCATGTTTTCCTTATTGTAGATGTGTCAACAAAAAAAAATTAGCATGTGCCAGAGATTTCTGTAGGTCTTTAGCTGACACTCTGGGATTCTTCTTTACCTCATGCAGCATTCTGCGCTGTGCTCTTGCAGTCATTTTTACAGGATGACCACGCCTAGGGAGAGTAGCAACAGTGCTAAACTTTCTCCATTTGTAGACAGTCTGTCTTACCGTGGATACATGAACATCAAGGATTTTGGAGATACTTTTGTAACCCTTTCCAGCTTCATGCAAGTCAACAATTCTTGATGGTAGGTCTTCTGAGAGCTCTTTTCTGCGAGGCATGGTTCATATCAGACAGTGCTTCTTGAAACCAGTAAACCCAAAACAGGTGTGTGTTTTTTAAGGGCAGGACAGCTGTCAGCAACACATCCAATATCATCACACTGATTGGAGTCAAGGTTGGCTCACTCCTGGCTCCAATTAGCTCTGGGAGAAGTCATTAAGCTAGGGCCTCACATACTTTTTCCTCCCTGCACTGTGAATGTTTACGTGTTATGTGCAATTAAACCATGGCAACATCTAATGTTTGTGTAGTATTATGTTCAGCAGACTGTGTTCTTCTATTGTGACTTAGATGACGTTCAGAGCACATTTTATGCCCAATTCATGCAAAACTCCACGTAATCCGAAGGGGTTCACATACTTTTTCTTGCAACTGTAGATAGATAGATAAATAGATAGATAGATAGATAGATAGATAAATAGATAGATTGATAGATAGATAGATAGATAGATAGATAGATAGATAGATAGATAGATAATAGATAGATAAATAGATAGATAGATAGATAATAGATAGATAGATAGATAGATAGATAGATAGATAGATAGATAGATAGATAATAAAAAGATAATAGATAGATAAATAGATAGATAGATAGATAGATAGATAGATAGATAGATAGATAATAGATAGATAAATAGATAGATAGATAATAGATAGATAGATAGATAATAGAAAAAATAGATAATAGATAGATAGATAGATAGATAGATAGATAGATAGATAATAGATAGATAATAGATAGATAGATAATAGATAGATAAATAGATAGATAGATAGATAATAGATAGATAGATAGATAGATAGATAGATAGATAGATAGATAGATAGATAGATAATAGATAGATAGATAATAGATAGATAGATAGATAGATAGATAATAGATAGATAGATAATAGATAGATAGATAGATAGATAGATAGATAGATAGATAATAGAAAGATAGATAATAGATAGATAATAGATAGATAGATAGATAGATAGATAGATAGATAGATAGATAGAAAGATAGATAATAGATAGATAGATAGATAGATAGATAGATAGATAGATAGATGATAGATAGATAGATAGATAGATAGATAGATAGATAGATGATAGATAGATAATAGATAGATAGATAGATAGATAGATAGATAGATAGATAGATAGATAGATAATAGATAGATAGATTAATAGATAGATAAATAGATAGATAGATAGATAGATAGATAATAGATAGATAGATAGATAGATAGATAGATAGATAGATAGATAATAGATAGATAGATAATAGATAGATAGATAGATAGATAGATAGAAAGATAGATAATAGATAGATAATAGATAGATAGATAGATAGATAGATAGATAGATAGATAGATAGATAGATAGATGATAGATAGATGATAGATAGATAGATAGATAGATAGATAGATAGATAGATAGATAGATAGATAGATAGATAATAGATAGATAATAGATAGATAGATAATAGATAGATAGATAGATAGATAGATAGATAATAGATAGATAGATAATAGATAGATAGATAATAGATAGATAATAGATAGATAGATAGATAGATAGATAGATAGATAGATAATAGATAGATAGATAGATAGATAGATAGATAGATAGATAATAGATAGATAGATAGATAGATAGATAGATAGATAGATAATAGATAGATAGATAGATAATAGATAGATAGATAGATAGATAGATAGATAGATAGATAATAGATAGATAATAGATGGATAGAGAGTTCTCTTTCTTTAGGGTCTATGTACAATACTCTCTCTCTGTATATATATATATATATATATATATATACACAGTGTATCCCCCTGTGCCCCTCCCTCTCCCCCCCCTCTCTCTCTCTCTATATATACAGTGTATCCCCCTGTGCCCCTCTCCCTCTCTCTCTCTCTCTCTCTCTCTCTATATATACCATGTATCCCCCTGTGCCCCTCTCCCTCTCTCTCTCTCTCTCTCTCTCTCTATATATATACCATGTATCCCCCCTGCGCCCCTCTCCCTCTCCCTCTCTCTCTCTCTATATATATACCATGTATCCCCCTGTGCCCCCCCCCTCTCCCTCTCTCTCTATATATATATATATACCATGTATCCCCCTGTGCCCCTCTCCCTCTCCCTCTCTCTCTCTCTATATATATACCATGTATCCCCCTGCGCCCCTCTCCCGGCTCCCTGTGTATCCATTATCCTTGTGTCACACATCTCCTCCAGCCGAGTTCTAGGTCACGGTGCAGCTCCGGAACATCTGTTGTGCCACTTAACAACAATAAGTATAATTTTCTCTTGCAGTCCAGCAGCTGATGGGAAGCAGAAATCAATGCAGAGAGTGAATGCTGTGATTTCCTGCACAGCAGTGGCTGCCGCCTGTCAGCGATGTAACATAGCAGGTAACGAGATTTCATCATGTCCGCAATATTATTAATTAGCTCTGTCCTCCGTACAATTCTCTCGATATTTTCCTCGGAGTTTTGGCCTCGTACTTTATCGGTTGTGAAGTTGAAAGCCAGGCTGGGCCTTGAAGCCTAGGCCCCCGTCCGGAGAATTACGGCTCTCGCCTGTCGCAGATGGAGACATTTGTGCGCTTTAGTCAAATATTTTAGCCCTTTAGGTGAGTGGAACATGACCAGGGGCTGACTGACAACTCACGGGGGCCCCGGGCAATAGGGGATCATGGGGCCCCTGTGTCCTCACCCACACTCAAAAAAAGTGTATGAAAGGTACTGGGGGCATCTCATGGGGCCCCCTACTGACCCTGGGCCCTCGGGCGGTGCCCGAGTGCCTAAGTGGTCAGTCCGCCCCTGAACATGACACTAATACAATAAAGAGATAATAATACAGATATGATCTGCGGCTCTCCGCCGGCGGCCATTCATGCTTCATTATTGGAACTTTTGAGGGATTTTTGATACATATTGTAAAAATATATTTGTGGGGTAATGCCATTTCCATGAGAAAATAAAGACAGCATACAACAATAAAAAATAAAAAATAACATTTACAATAGCTACACAAGTCATGTTGCAATTTATTGTTATTGAGAATGACCTTTCCTTGTCAATCTGCAGCTGCTGTAACCTTCTGTAAAATTTGAGGCGATATGACACATGGGAGGTGTTCTGTAGATCGTTGGCACACAGAAATGTCATTTCCTGCCTGTGTGATTGGCTCACTGATTTTCCTAATTCTGCAGATTTTAGGCACCCTCTGCAATAGGAATGTCAGTTTAGGAGAGATACTTTTAAAGGGATGCAGACCCTGCAGCTTGACTCATCAGAACACTGAGAGTGCAACAGGTAATTATAATGAACCCGACCCTCCCATTCAGAATTAGTCCACACAGAACATGGAGGAACAAACAGATATTTCTTCACAGCAACAAAAGGTAAGGACAAAGATTATTAAAATCCTACACATTAAAGCATATTTAATGCCAAACATTCGGCCATATTCTCTGGGAGATGGATTCCTTTCATATCTGATCCTTTATTGTCTGATTAAAGTCACCGGTCATGTATAAGGCCTGTGCTGGTGGGCTTTGGGCTTGTGTTGATGGCATCACTTTGAGACACTTGTGAGATCATTCAGAATTCATTGACAGGTGCCCTTGACTTGCAGCTGACCTCCTATGAGAATGTAAAACCCATTAGAAGCAAACAAAAGCCATCAACATAGGTCCTAATATTTGGATTTGTTTAAAACAGTATACATATGTTCATTCATATCTTTCATATATTTTATATATATATATATATATATATATATATATATATATTTTTTTTTTTTTTTAATCAAGCGGTGGATTGAAAATCATGTACACAGGGTCATCTATGTATGAGGGCTGTACCAGAGGTAATGCAAAATTCGACATCATTTCATGTGTTTGAAGAGTAACTCTCCTCCTCCTCCTCCTCCTTCTCCTTCCCTTCCTCCCCATCCTCCTCTTTTTCCCTTCTCTTTCTTCTTTTTTTCCCCCCCCCCTTTTCTTCTTATCCTTCTCCTCTTCTCTTTATCCTTCTCCTCCTTCTCCTTATCTTTCTCCTCCTTCCCCTCCTCCCCATCATCCTCTTTTTCCATTCTCTTTCTTCTTTTTCTCCTCCCTTTTCTTCTTCTCCTTCTCCTCTTCCTCCTCCTCCTCCTCCTCCTCCCCCTCCTTTTCCCTTCTCTTTCTTCTTCTCTACCTCCGTCTCCTAATTTTTCTCCTCCTTTCTTTTCCTTCTTCTTCTTCTTCCTCTCCTTCACCTGCTCTTTCTCCTCCTCCCCCTTCATCTCTTTATCCTCCTTCTTCTTTTCCTTCTCATCCTCCTTCTATTTCTCCTCGTTCTTCTCCTTCTCCTTGTCCTTCTTCTTCTCCTCCTTCTCCTCCTTCTTCTCCTTCTCCTCTTCCTCATCCTACTCTTCCTTCCCCTCCTCCTCCACTTCCTTCTTCTTCTCCTCCTCCTCCTCTTCTTCTCCCCCCCCTCCTCCTCCTCATATTCCCCTCCTTCCTTCTCCTTCTCTTTCCCTTTCTCCTTCTCCTTCTCTTTCTCCTTCTCCTTCCCCTCCTCCCCATCCTCCTCTTTTCCCCTTCTCTTTCTTCTTTTTTTCCTCCCTTTCTTCTTCTCCTTATCCCCTTCCTCCTCCTCCCCCCTCCTTTTCCCTTCTCTTTCTTCTTCTCCTTATCCCCTTCCTCCTCCTCCCCCCTCCTTTTCCCTTCTCTTTCTTCTCTACCTCCGCCTCCTAATTTTTCTCCTCCTTCTTTTCCTTCTCCTCCTTCTTCTTCTCCTTCTCCTCCTCCTCCTATTTCTCCTCCTTCTTCTCCTTCTCTTCCTCCTCCTTCTCCTTGTCCTCCTTCTCCTCCTTCTCCTCTTCCTCATCTTACTCTTCCTCCCCTTCCTACTCAACCTCCTTCTCCTCTTCCTCCTCCTCCTCCTACTCTTTCTTCCCCTCCTGCTCCGCTTCCTTCTTCTTCTCCTCCTCCTCTTCTTCTTCTCCTTCCTCTTCCTCCCCCTCCTCCTCCTCTTCTCCTTCTTCTCCTCCCTCTCCTCCCAATAATGGATTCCAAGCAGAGTAAACTTGCCATCATTGAGTTGTTGATGGAGGAGGGGTGCAGGCTGTCTGAAAACCAACAGAAGGCTACAGAATGTTTGTAGAGAATGACACCAAAGCCTTGTGCATGACGACAGCATGCATTATGAGGGATAATAATCAGGTTTTGATGGGGGGGCCCAGAGCTATTACTTTACCAGAGACAGTGAGCTGAAAGGGGTCGGGCGCACAAGTCATGTTGCCAAGGTGAGCACCCTGCTCAGCAGCAGATCTGTTATTACGGGCTGGTGGTCTAGGCGGCAGCGCTGATGGGGCAGTTTGAGGACCACGGTCTGCCATCTAGTGACCGCTGCCCTAGATGATCTTCTCCTCTTTACCCAGCAATCTGGAGGTATCCCTGAACAGGGGATCTGGTTCCTGTCTCTTTAAATAGGTGATCAGTCACAAGTAGGGGGCTAATCTGGTTTCCTTCCCTTATCTGCTCAGAGGGGCGTAGGTGTAATCTCTCAGATCCTCTCCTGTACTACTATTGGGTTGGCTGCTGATACCAAGCCTATCAGCTGGGCTGCTCCTTCCCTGCCATACAGGTGGTTCTCTCTCTGGGGGCCAGTGAGGTCCAAGTTTCTACCTTTCCATCTCCAAGCTTGCAGGCAGGCCCCATCCCATTTGGCCTCCTAGCAGCCTCCTTCCTCACAGCCTCACATCTTCCCCCTCTTTCTTCCACCTGACTCTTCTCCCACACTCCACACTTCTGCCTCTGAGCAGGCGCCAACACATTTTAAGGGTGTCCAGCCCCTTGCCAACGACTTGTTGGGGATTAGCTAGGACCCCTCATGAATGATGCCATCCACTCCTCAGATCCACCCATTGCCTCTAAGGCCTTCCTCCAAATGTCCTAGAACAGGGGGAAATTCAAGAAGGGCTGTCCTGCAGAACCTCTCAGACCAGACCACAATTAGACCCCTCTCTGGCTATTGCACCTGGGCTGCTGCTAAGTCCCCGTATAACCACTGGAGTCTAGCTCCCCCTAGCTGAACTAGGAGGGTGCTGCATAATGACAAATATATTGATGAATAAACAGATCCATAGCAGAAATGTAAGAAACCTCTTTGGTCTATAGGAGGCATACAAGGTGAGAGGGCAAGTAGTCAATTTAGATCAGTGGTTCTCAACCTGTGGGTCGTGACCCCTTTGGGGGTCGAACGACTCTTTCACAGGGGTCCCCTAAGACCATCAGAAAACACATATTTCCGATGTGTAAAGAGCAGCTACTGTGTAGAAAGCAGCTGCTGTGTTGAAAGCAGCTACTCTGTTAAAAGCAGCTACTGTGTTGAAAGCAGCAGTATTGGAGGTAAAACGACACTCATGAATTATAATTACTGGGTAAATAATTTTATGGTTGGGGGTCACCACAACATGAGGAACTGCATTAAAGGGTCACGGCATTAGGAAGGTTGAGAACCACTGCTTTAGATGAAGAAATTGGGGTCACAGAAATAATGGCTAATGGATTAGTAGGGAAAATGGGGGGCAGCAAAGAATGGGGGTGGGGGCAGGACAACATTTGCACCAGGGTCTTTGTCTGCTCAAAATCGATGAGCGCACATATGTTTCTTCTGAATATTCACATCGTTTTAATAAACGGCGGTGCCAATTAATAACCGCAGACAGCCTCACCCTGCATGTATTTCTGCGCTTCCAATCTGACGTCTGCATCATGTGCGACTCGAGTAGGCAGCCGCCCGGGAGCCAAAGAGTTCGACTCTGACATGAGGTTAATGCAGAAATCAAATGTGTATGCCGCATCCTTCACCTTCATAGGATTCATCATTCATTACATGTTAATGAGCTCCGGATTAACACAACTAATGCTCAACAAACAAACAAAAAAGAATGGTAATCATCATTGCGCCCTGATATGGAGACTGAAATGGGCTGGAGTTGTGAAGAATCAAAGCTGAAGTTTAATTTGCTAATATTTTGACTTCCCTGACTTCTCCCTCCCCACCCCCGTCCGCATGGTAATGAAATTAATGGGGTGTGTTACCCTATTGACATTATTGCTGAGTCTCCTAATTACATTTTTAATGAAAAGCTTTCTCCTTTAATTATATACTCACCCACCTACCGCCCTATAGCGGATATACTGCTACAGGGTGGCCGCTCTGCGCTAAATCACATAAATATACGTGATTTTGCATTTCTGGGTAAAGGGCGCGTGCATGCGCACTGCCCTGCCTGTGCTGCCATTGATTGCAGGGGATGTCAATCACAGGGTCCTGGCCTGGGATTGACATCCCCCCACCTACCGCCTTATAGCAGATATACTGCTACAGGGTGGCCGCTCTGCGCTAAATCACATAAATATACGTGATTTTGCATTTCTGGGTAAAGGGTGCGTGCACGCGCGCTGCCCTGCCTGTGCTGCCATTGATTGCAGTGGATGTCAATCACAGGGTCCTGGTCTGTGATTGACATCCACCACCTACCGCCCTATAGCAGATATACTGCTACAGGGTGGCCGCTCTGCGCTAAATCACATAAATATACGTGATTTTGCATTTCTGGGTAAAGGGTGCGTGCACGCGCGCTGCCCTGCCTGCGCTGCCATTGATTGCAGCGGATGTCAATCACAGGGTCCTGGCCTGTGATTGACATCCATCCACCTACTGCCCTATAGCAGATATACTGCTACATGGTGGCCGCTCTGCGCTAAATCATGTAAATATACGTGATTTCGCATTTCTTGGTAAAGGGCGCGTGCATGCGTGCCGCCCTGCCTGCGCTGCCATTGATTGCAGCGGATGTCAACCACAGGGTCCTGGCCTGTGATTGACATCCACCCACCTACTGCCTTATAGCAGATACTGCTACAGGGCGGACGCTCTGCGCTAAATCACATAAATATACGTGATTTTGCATTTCTGGGTAAAGGGTACATGCACACGTGCCGTGCTGCCATTGATTGCAGCGGATGTCAATCACTGGGTCCCACCCGATACTCAGAGATCGCCGCTAAAGCTGAGAGGGGAGAGATCTGTATGTGAACAACACAGATCTCTCTCCTGTCAGCATGGACATGCTGCTTTCTATCTCTCTACACAGCAGAGAAATACAAAGCAGCATGTTGCCCTAGTAAAACACACATCACACAGTTAACCCTTTGATCGCCCCACATGTTAACCTTTTCCTGCTCAGTGCCATTAGTACAGTGTCAGTGCTCTTTATTAGCATTGATCTCTGTATTGGTGTCACTGGGGATGTCAGTGACACCAAGTCAGTCCCCCCCCCCCAGTGTCAGAATGGCCGCCGCAGTCCCGCTATAAGTCGCTGATCACCGCCATTACTGGTAAAAAATAAATAAATTCATTACAATTCCCATTATATATCCCGCCATTTGTAAACGCGATCACTTTCACGGAAACCAATTAATTTACACAAACTGGGATTCTTTTTAGTGAAGACACGGAGAAGAATACATTTTGGCCGAAATTTATGACGAAATTTTATTTTTTTACATTTTTTTTTACAGGATATGTTTTATAGCAAAAAGTCAAAAATATTGGCAGTTAGTCAGTCCCCCCCCAGTGTCAGAATGCCCACCGCAGTCCCACTATAAGTCGCTGATCGCCGCCATTACTAGTATAAAAATAAATAAATAAAAATTCCAGTATATGTACCGCGATTTGTACACGCTATAACTGTCACTCACGTAAATCAATTCATTTACATGTCGTGGGATTTTTATTTTGGAGCAGAATCCATTTTGGCCTAAATTTATGACGAAATTTGAATTTTATAAAAAATTTTTATTGGATATGTTTTATAGCAAAAAGTCAAAAATATTGTTTTTTTTCAAAATCGATGATTTTTTTGGTTATAAAAAAATAAAAAGCATGCAGACTGAAAGGCAACTGGACCATCGTATGTGTCTGGCCTTTCCTGTATAGCGGTGCATGGACCGACAAATCTAAGAGTCAGCCTTTTCCAACAGTCAGAAAGATAGTTGAGAATTTATGCCTGTGGATTATGATTACAAAGGGGTAATAAAATATAATGAACATTCGGTAATTCAGTCGTTTGCATGACAATTGGGCTGCAGGAATGTTTTCTAAAGTCATAATAAAATAAAACGTAACTGTGAATTAAAACGAACATTACAGCGGCGGGAGCCATCAATTCTCTAATGCTAAAAAATAGAATCCCAAATAAACGTTACACCACATACCATACGGATTGCCAGACAGAGAAGCGTGATTGGTCAATACAGAGAACACGTCTCCACTGCTCTAGAGTCCAGTGGCGGCGTGCTTTACACCATGGCATCAGACGCTTTGCATTGCACTTGGTGATGGAAGGTTTGGATGCAGCTGCTCGGCCATGGAAGCCCATTCCATGAAGCTCTCTACACACTGTTGTTGGGCTCATCTGAAGGCCACACCAAGTTTGGAGGTCTTTAGCTATTGACTCTGCAGACAGTTGGTGACCTCTGCGCACTGTGCGCTTCAGCATGCGCTGACCCCGCCCTGTCATGTGACGTGGCCTACCACTTGGTGGCTGACTTGCTGTTGTTCCCAGTTGCTTCCACTTTGTTATAATCCCACTAACAGTTGAGCGTGGAATATTTAGTAGCCAGGGAAGGTTGGACCATTCTTCCAGAAGCACATTTGTCAGGTCAGGCACTGATGTCGGGGGAGGAGGCCTGGCTCGCAGTCTCCGCTCCAATTCATCCCAAAGGTGTTCTATGGGGTTGAGGTCAGGACTCTGTGCAGGCCAGTCAAGTTCCTCCACCCCAAACTGGCTCCTCCATGTCTTTATGGACCTTGCTTTGTGCACTGGTGTGCAGTCATGTTGGAACAGGAAGGGGCCATCCCCAAACTCTTCCTACAAAGTTGGGAGCATGAAATTGTCCAAAATTTCGCCTTAAGATTTCCCTTCACTGAAACTAGGGGGCCAAGCCCTCCCCTGAAAATCAAACCTACACCATAATCCCCCCTCCACCAAACTTTACACTTGGCACAATGCAGTCAGGCAAGTACCGTTCTCCTGGCCACCGCCAAACCCAGACACGTCCATCGGATTGCCAGACAGAGAAGCGTGACTGGTCACTCCAGAGAACATGTCTCCCCTGCTCTAGAGTCCAGTGGTGGTGTGCTTTACACCACGGCATCCGACGCTTTGCATTGCACTTGGTGATGGAAGGCTTGGATGCAGATGCTCGGCCATGGAAACCCATTCCATGAAGCTCTCTACTCACTGTTGTTGGGCTCATCTGAAGGCCACACCAAGTTTGGAAGTCTTTAGCTATTGACCCCGCCCTGTCATGTGACGTGGCCTACCACTTGGTGGCTGAGTGGCTGTTGTTCCCAGTTGCTGCCACTTTGTTATAATCCCACTAACAGTTGAGCGTGGAATATTTAGTAGCCAGGAAATGTCACGGATGGACTTATTGCACAGGTGGCCACCTATCACGGGACCACGCTTGGAGTCACTGAGCTCCTGAGAGCGACCCATTCTTTCACCAATGTTTGTAGAAGCAGTATGCATGCCTAGGGGCTTGATTGTATACACCTGTGTCCATGGAGGGGATTGGAACACCTGAATCACATGATATAGAGGGGATTGGAACACCTGAATCCAATGATTTGGAGGTTGGGGCCAATACTTTTGATAATATAGTGTACTGTTGCTTGGGGGGTATTTTATGTATAATACATAAGGGGGGGATATGATCTCCATGTATAATACATAAGGGGGGATATGATCTCCATGTATAATACATAAGGGGGGGATATGATCTCCATGTATAATACATTAGGGGGGATATGATCTCCATGTATAATACATAAGGGGGGATATGATCTCCATGTATGTATAATACATAAGGGGGGATATGATCTCCATGTATAATACATAAGGGGGGTATATGATCTCCATGTATAATACATAAGGGGGGATATGATCTCCATGTATAATACATAAGGGGGGATATGATCTCCATGTATAATACATAAGGGGGGATATGATCTCCATGTATAGTACATAAGGGGGATATGATCTCCATGTATAATACATAAGTGGGGGATATGATCTCCATGTATAATACATAAGGGGGATGTGATCTCCATGTATAATACATAAGGGGGGATATGATCTCCATGTTTAATACATAAGGGGGGGGATATGATCTCCATGTATAATACATAAGGGGGGATATGATCTCCATGTATAATATATAAGGGGGGATATGATCTCCATGTATAATACATAAGGGGGGCATATGATCTCCATGTATAATACATAAGGGGGGATATGATCACCATGTATAATACATAAGGGGGGATATGATCTCCATGTATAATACATAAGGGGGGATATGATGATCTCCATGTATAATACATAAGGGGGGATATGATCTCCATGTATAATACATAAGGGGGGATATGATCTCCATGTATAACACATAAGGGGGATATGATCTCCATGTATAATACATAAGGGGGATATGATCTCCATGTATAATACATAAGGGGGGATATGATCTCCATGTATAATACATAAGGGGGATATGATCTCCATGTATAATACATAAGGGGGGGATATGATCTCCATGTATAATACATAAGGGGGATATGATCTCCATGTATAATACATAAGGGGGGATATGATCTCCATGTATAATACATCAGTGGTTCATATAATGAACTCTGTGTAGTCATTCCCCCTGAGGTCATCACAGAGGACAAGGGGGGGCGCTCTTTACATCTGGAGGAAAATAAATGTAATCTGCAAACACGGAAAGGTTTCTTCACAGTAAGAGCTGTGAGAATGTGGAATAGACTCCCTCCAGAGTTGGTTGTGGCCTGCTCAGTGGATTGCTGTAGGAAAGTCCTGGATTCTTTCTTGGATACACAGAATATAACTGGATATAACATTTATAGGGAAAGGTGATCCAGGAAATATCCGATCGCCTCTCAGGGGATCAGGAAGGAATTTTTTTCCCTGCAAGAGCAAATTGGGCTGTGCTTTGCTGGGTGTTTTTGCCTTCCTCTGGATCAACTGTGTTTTTTTTTTTTTTTTATGGTTGAACTGAATTTTATTTTTTTGTATTTATTTCAGGTACCTATATAGCACCATCAATTTGCACAGCACATTTTTATATATATATTGTACATTCATATCAATCCCTAACCCTCAAGGGGCATAGAATCTAAGGTCCCTAACTCATACATATACTAGGGCCAATTTAGACAGGATCCAATTCACCTACTAGCATGTCTTTAGAGTGTGGGAGGAAACCCACACAGGCACAGGGAGAACATGCAAACTGTAGGCAGGTGGTGCTGTGGCTGGGATTCAAACGAACAACCCAAGTACTGCCAGGCGGAAGTGCTAACCATTTGGCCACTGTGCTGAATGGACTTTTGTCTTTTTTTCAGACTAACTATGTAATCCACAAGATCAGATCCCAACATCGATGTATTTTAGGTTTTTTGTTGGTTTTGCCTTATCAACAGTTATATTTCTGAGTTCTCCTTACCTTATATTTCTTCCTGTTGTTTTTCTAAAAGTAAGATTTTGAAAACTCTTAGCGTGCATTATGAGCATAATGGGAAAAAGATCTTGGGTCAAACGTCTACGATGTGCATAAATCACGCAGTAATTTTGTATTATAACCCCCCCCCCCCCCCGAAATGCGTTGAGTTACAACAATGGTTATTCCAGTTGCCGTTGGGCACAGCATTATTATTGATGAGGGAAAACAAGTCCCCATGAGCTCAATCTAATGACCGTTATTAAACCGCTCTGAAATTCCATTGTGCAGCAGAGAAAGGAACTGAACAATAACACAATACGGCGATGCGAGATTTCCTCGGACATAATAGCAATCATCAATCAGCAGCAACTTGCTAGAATTAGAACACGCTTAGATGTGTACGGAGGTGGAGAACATAGGCAGGCTATCCAAAGGGCTGCCCTTACCAATCTCGATGTTCGAGTCGAATGTAAGGTCAACTCCAACCTTGGCCGTTCGTGTGTTCGGCCAACCTATGAACGGCGAGGGCGTTCGGCTGGGCTGTTCACCCACAATGCACTGCGCTCTGACAGCACACTGTGATTGGCCAAAGCATTGCACCTGACCACAGATATTTAACCTCTTCATGCCAGCGGAACGCAAATGTGCAGCCTCTCGGCGTCTGAGCGGCCGCACATTTGCGTTCTATTAAAAAAGAACACATGAGCCCTGCCCGCTCCCAACACTCAAGTCTGGTACTCACGGAAAGGTCCCGATCAGGGGCGGACTGACCATTTGGCCAGCCCATCAGTGCTGCCTATCAGTGCCCATCAATGCTGCCTATCAGTCCCCATCAATGCTGCCTATCAGTGCCCATCAATGCTGCCTATCAGTCCCCATCAATGGTGCCTTTCAGTGCCCATCAGTGCTGCCTATCAGTCCCCATCAATGCTGCCTTTCAGTGCCCATCAATGCTGCCTTTCAGTCCCCATCAATGCTGCCTTTCAGTGCCCATCAGTGCTGCCTATCAGTCCCCATCAATGCTGCCTTTCAGTGCCCATCAGTGCTGCCTATCAGTCCCCATCAATGCTGCCTATCAGTTCCCATCAATGCTGCCTATCAGTCCCCATCAATGCTGCCTATCAGTTCCCATCAATGCTGCCTTTCAGTGCCCATCAATGCTGCCTATCAGTCCCCATCAGTGCTGCCTTTCAGTGCCCATCAATGCTGCCTATCAGTGCCCATCAATGCTTCCTATCAGTCCCCATCAATGCTGCCTATCAGTTCCCATCAATGCTGGCTATCAGTGCCCATCAGTGCTGCCTATCAGTCCCCATCAGTGCTGCCTCACCAGTGCACATCAGTAAAGGAGAAATATTACCTGATTGCAGAATTTTATGATAGAAAACAAAGAAAAAATATTTTATTTATTTTTTAATTTTCTGTCTTTTTTTTTCCTTTATAGCGCAAAAAATAAAACCCCCAGTGGTGATTAAATACCACCAAAAGAAAGCTCTATTTGTGTAAAATAAATTATAAAAATTTAATCTGGGTATAGTGTTGCATGACCGCGCAATTGTCATTCTAATTTTGACAGCGTTGAAAGCTGAAAATTGGCCTGGGCAGGAAGGGGGTAAGAGTGCCCGGTAGGAGAGGGGTTAACCACCCTGGGAAGGTGAACATGGACCACCAGGCGTGGACTGACCATTCGGGTACTCGGGTCTGGCCCGAGGGCCTGGGGTCAGTAGGGGGCCCCATGAGATGTCCCTGGTACCTTTTTCATAGGCTTTTTTTTAATTTGTGCAAGGACACAGGGGCCCCATGATCCCCTATTGCCCAGGGGCCCTATGAGTTGCCAGTCCACCCCTGGGCATGATGGAGAAGTATCTGCCTGTACCTCTCAGCATTAAAGACATTATTGATCCTGACCAAATCTCGAAATCTATTTGCAGAAATGCACCCCCAGACTTGCAAGGAACGTCCACCATGCTTCACAGTTGCCTGCAGACACTCATTATTGTACCGCTCTCCACTCCTTCCCCCAACAAACTGCCTCCTGTTACAGCCAGATATTTCACCTTGTGCCTCATCAGCCTAGAGCACTTGCTGACATTTTTTCTGCACCCCAGTTCTTATGATTTCCTGCATAGTTGAGTCGCTCAGCCTTGTTTCCATGTCGGAGGTGCAGCTCTTTGGCTGTAATTCTTTCATGATGACCACTTCTGGCCAGACTTCCCCGGACAGTGGATGGGGGTACCCGGGTCCCACTGGTTTCCACTAGTTCTGTGCTGTTCGCACTGCTGGACATCTTCCTATGTGGAAGGGAAGTAAGCATGATCTGCTGCATTACGTTTCCTTGACCAACCACTGCACCTGCACTTCTCAACATTACCCAACCACTGCGTCTACGCTCCTCAACATTACCCGACCACTGCGTCTACGCCCCTCAACATTACCCGACCACTGCGTCTACGCTCCTCACAATTACCCGACCACTGCATCTACGCCCCTCAACATTACCCGACCACTGCGTCTACGCTCCTCAACATTACCTGACCACTGCGTCTACGCTCCTCAACATTACCCGACCACTGCGTCTACGCCCCTCAACATTACCCGACCACTGCGTCTACGCTCCTCAACATTACCCGACCACTGCGTCTACGCCCCTCAACATTACCCGACCACTGCGTCTACGCCCCTCAACATTACCCGACCACTGCGTCTACGCTCCTCACAATTACCCGACCACTGCGTCTACGCCCCTCAACATTACCCGACCACTGCGTCTACGCTCCTCAACATTGCCCGACCACTGCGTCTACGCTCCTCAACATTACCCCGACCACTGCGTCTACGCTCCTCAACATTACCCGACCACTGCGTCTACGCCCCTCAACATTACCCGACCACTGCGTCTACGCTCCTCACAATTACCCGACCACTGCGTCTACGCCCCTCAACATTACCCCCCGACCACTGCGTCTCCGCTCCTCAACATTACCCGACCACTGCGTCTACGCCCCTCAACATTACCCGACCACTGCGTCTACGCTCCTCACAATTACCCGACCACTGCGTCTACGCCTCTCAACATTACCCGACCACTGCGTCTACGCCCCTCAACATTACCCGACCACTGCGTCTACGTTCCTCAACATTACCCGACCACTGCGTCTACGCTCCTCAACATTACCCAACCACTGTGTCTACGCTCCTCAACATTACTTGACCACTGCGTCTATGCTCCTCACAATTACCCGACCACTGCATCTACGCCCCTCAACATTACCCGACCACTGCGTCTACGCTCCTCAACATTGCCTCGCCACTGCGTCTACGCTCCTCAACATTACCCGACCACTGCGTCTGCGCTCCTCAACATTGCCTGACCACTGCATCTACATTCCTCAACATTACCCGACCACTGCGTCTATGCTCCTCAACATTACCCGACCACTGTGTCTACGCTCCTCAACATTACTCGACCACTGCGTCTACGCTCCTCAACATTACCCGACCACTGCGTCTACGCTCCTCAACATTACCCGACCACTACGTCTATGCTCCTCACAATTACCCGACCACTGCGTCTACGCCCCTCAAACATTACCTGACCACTGCGTCTACGCTCCTCAACATTACCCGACCACTGCGTCTGCGCTCCTCAACATTACCCGACCACTGCGTCTACGCTCCTCAACATTGCCCGACCACTGCGTCTACGCTCCTCAACATTGCCCGACCACTGCGTCTACGCTCCTCAACATTGCCCGACCACTGCGTCTACGCTCCTCAACATTGCCCGACCACTGCGTCTACGCTCCTCAACATTACCCGACCACTGCGTCTGCGCTCCTCAACGTTGCCCGACCATTGCGTCTACGCTCCTCAACGTTACCCGACCACTGCGTCTACGCTCCTCAACATTACCCGACCACTGCGTCTACGCTACTCAACATTACCCCACCACTGTGTCTACGCTCCTCAACATTACGCGACCACTGCGTCTACGCTCCTCAACATAACCTGACCACTGCATCTACGCTCCTCAACATTACGCGACCACTGCGTCTACGCTCCTCAACATTACCCGACCACTGCGTCTATGCTCCTCAACATTACCCGACCACTGCGTCTATGCCCCTCAACATTACCCGACCACTGCGTCTACGCTCCTCAACATTACCCGACCACTGCATCTACGTCCTTCAACATTACCTGACCACTGCGTCTACGCTCCTCAACATTACCCGACCACTGCGTCTACGCTCTTCAACATTACCCGACCACTGCGTCTGCGCTTCTCAACATTGCCTGACTACCGCGTCTACGCTCCTCAACATTACCTGACCACTGTGTCTACGTTCCTCAACATTACCCTACCACTGCGTCTGCGCTCCTCAACATTACCCAACCACTGCATCTGCGCTCCTCAACATTACCCGACCACTGTGTCTACGTTCCTCAACATTACTCGACCACTGTGTCTACACTCCTCAACATTACCCGACCACTGCATCTGCGCTTCTCAACATTGCCTGACCACTGAATCTACGCTCCTCAATGATACCTGACCACTGCGTCTACGCTCCTCAACGTTATCCGATCACTGCGTCTACGCTCCTTAACGTTATCCGATCACAGTGTCTACACTCCTCAACATTACCCGACCACTGCGTCTATGCTCCTCAACGTTACCTAACCACTGTGTCTATGCACCTCAACGTCACCCATCCACTGCATCTACACTCCTCAACGTTATCTGACCACTGCGTCTATGCTCCTCAACATTATCCGGTCACAGTGTTAATGGATCTCAACATTACCCAACCACTGCATCTACACTCCTCAACATTACCTGACCACTGTGTCTATGCTCCTCAACATCACCCAACCACTGCATCTACAATCCTCAATGTTATCTGACCACTGCGTTTATGGTCCTCAATGTTACCTGACCACTGCATCTACACTCCTCAACGTTACCTGACCACTGTGTCTATGCACCTCAGCGTCACTCAACCACTGTGTCTACACTCCTCAACATTACCCGACCACTGCGTCTACGTTCCTCAACATTACCCCACCACTGCGTCTACGCTCCTCAACGTTATCTGATCACTGCATCTACGATCCTCAATGTTACCCAACCACTACGTCTACACTCCTCAACATTACCCCACCACTGCGTCTACGCTCCTCAATGTTATCTGATCACTGCGTCTACGATCCTCAATGTTACCCTACCACTGCATCTACACTCCTCAACATTACCTTACCACTGTGTCTATGTTCCTCAACGTTACCCAGCCACTGCATCTACGCTCCTCAATGTTACTGGACCACTGCAACTACACTCCTGAAAATTAACCAACCACTGCATCTATGCTCCTCACGTCACCCGAACACTGCATCTACGGTCCTCAACGTTGTCCGACCAGTGCGTCTACGCTCCTCAACATTTGTCTACGCTTCTTAATGTTGCCCATTTCTTAGTGCTTCTTCAAAAGAGCTTGATGAATTGAAGCTAAAGGGTAGTCACACAACATATTGATTTGATTTAGATTTTTTTTCCTTCTGTTCGCTCACTTTAAATTTTGTAAATTGATAAAAATAAACCATTAAAATATATTTTTTTGAAAGCATTCTTACTTCACAGTATTTCCTCATATCTGCCTAAAACTTTTGCACAGCACTGTAGATAACAAACTAACATGTTAGGACCAGGAAAATAAGTTCTGTAAAGTTTTAAGCAAAATTCTATAAGAGGAGTGGTTTTGATTAAAGGTGCCAAAAGGTACAGTTGTGCTCAAAAGTTTACATACCCGTGGCAGAAATTGTGAAATGTTGGCATTGATATTGAAAATATGATGGATCGTGCCAAAAAATGCTCTTTTATTGAAGGACGATGATCAAATTTATTATCAAATAGTTGTTTGGCTTCTTTTTAAATCATAATGAGAACAGAAATCACCCGAATGGCCCGGATCAGAAGTCTCCTCCCCCCCCGGATCAGAAGTATCCGCCCCGGATCAGAAGTCTCCGCCCCGGATCAGAAGTCTCCGCCCCCCTGGAATGTTTGGCCTTGGTACAGACACACACGGGTTACGATGCCAATTAGAGGTTAATGTCCCACATCTGTGGCTTTTTATATTGCAATCAGTGTCAGTGTATAAATAGTCAATGAGTTTGTTAGCTCTTACGTGGAAGCACTGACTAGGCTAGATACTGAGCCATGGGGATCAGAAAAGAACTGTCAAAAGTCCTGCGTAACAAGGTAATGGAACTTTATAGAAAAGGACATAAAAAGTTGTCCAAAGCCTTGAATATGCCAATCAGTACTGTTAAATCACCTATTAAGAAGTGGAAAGTTCAGGGATCTCTTGATACCAAGCCAAGGTCAGGTAGACCAAGAAAGATTGCAGTCATAACTGCCAGAAGAATTGTCCGGGATTCAAAGAAAACCCCCCACAGGAAGCCTCAGGAGAAATCCAGGCTGCTCTGGAAAAAGACAGTGTGGTTGTTTTTAGGGAGTACAATATGATGACACTTGAACAAAAATGAGTTGTTTGGTGGAGGTGCCAGAAAGAAGCTTTTACTGCACCAATGCCACAAAAAAGCCTGGTTACAATATGCCTGACAACACCTTAACCACCTCCAGTCCGGCCGTTGTATATACATGGCTGGACAGTGGCAGTGCAGGGGCGGGTGGACGTTTATAAACGGCCTCCCTGCCCCCTGCTTGTGCGCGCTCCCTGATAGTGCACAGCACCGTGATCCAGTGCCCGCTGTGTCCTCTGGACACAGTGGAACACCGATCACTGTACAGGACCTCTGTACAAGGTCCCAATCATGCGATCACTGATTGGCCACTGATTGAAGAGTAGTACACAAGATGTCACTTCTGACATCATTGCTTACTACGTGTGAAATCTGTGAATGATCACTGAGATCACATGGTACAGGGCCAGGGGTGGACTGACCATTTAGCCACTCGGGTACTGCCCGAGGGCCCGGGATTAGTAGGGGGCCCCACGAGATGCCCCTGGTAACTTTCATATGCTTTTATGGGTGTGGTTTGATTGTGGGTGAGGACACAGGGGCCCCATGATTTCCTACTGCCCGTGGGCCCCATGAGTTTTCAGTCCGCCCCTGTACAGGGCTATTCACAACAGCCTTGTACCATATGACAAACTGTGACCAATCACAGCTCTCACAGTAGTTCTGAATGGCTGCAGGAATGCAGCCAGAGAGAAGGAGAAATCATTCCTTTTACAGCCTTTATGGGTGTAAAATCAATCAGTGTAAAAAAAAAAAATCTTCATCACCCCCCACAAGTAGTACAGTGTCACCATGGTAACACTACTGCTAGGGTGACAGTATGTTAAAAAAAAAACCATAAATAATAATATAAAAAAATAAAATAAAAATGTAAAAAAAAAAAAAAATTTTAAATTATAATTTTTGGTTATAAACTAATTTGTGTTATTTTTTTTTTTACTAAAAAGATAACGGAATAATTTTTGGCCAAGATTTATGATGAAATATTATTTATTTGCAAAATTTTATATTTTTCATTTATATACCAAAAAAAAAATAAAAATCTCAGTGGTGAATAAATAACACCAAAATAAAGCTTTATCTGTCTCAAAAAAATGCTACAAAAATTCACACAGTGTTGCATGACCGCGCAATTGTCATTCAAAGTGTGATAGCGCTGAAAGCTGAAAGTTGGCCTGGACTGGAAGGTGGGGGAAAGTGTCCGGACTGGAAGGGGGTGAAAGTGTCCGGACAGGAAGGGGGTGAATGTGTCTGGACTGGAAGGGGGGGAAAGTGTCTGGACTGGAAGGGGGGGGGAAAGTGTCCGGACTGGAAGTGGGGTGAAAATGTCCGGACTGGAACGGGGGGAAAGTGTCCGAACTGGAAGGGGGTGAAAGTCTCCGGACTGGAAGGGGGTGAAAGTGTCCGGACTGGAAGGGGGTGAAAGTGTCCGGACTGGAAGTGGTTAAGGAGTATAATACTGTGATTGTTGAACATAAACGAGTTGTTTGGTGGAGGTGCCACAAAAAAGCCCGGTTACAATATGCCTGACAACACCTTGACATGCCTAACCGGGCCTTCTTGTGTCTTTGATGCAGTAAAGGCTTCTTTCTGGCACCTCCACCACCAACTGTGGGTATATTCCCTCTTAGATTGTAAGCTCCAAGGATCAGGGCCCTCCTATCCCTCTTGTATTGAACTGTATTGTTGCTGTATTGTCTCCCACTATAATGTACAGCGCTGAGCAAACTGTTGGCGCCATAAATCCTGTATAATAATAATAATAATAATATAGGATTATACCTTTTTTTTTTTTTTTTCATGGTTGAACTGGATGGACTTTTGTCTTTTTTCAGCCAGACTAACTATGTAACTATATATACTGTATGCACTACGGGCACGATTTTCTAAAGGAGCAGAGCATGTTCACATTGCAAAGTGGTCATGTTCACATTCCCTGGTCTCCACCTTTCACACCGGACTGCAGGACTTCTCCAGGACTTCCCCCATCCTCTGGAACTCACTACCCCAATCCATCAGACTGTCACCTACCCTCCTCACCTTTAGGCGCACCCTGAAAATCCATCTCTTCAGGGGAGCCTACCCAGCCCTCACTTAACACCAGATCTCCTCCACTCCTCCTATCACTCCATCCCCCACAGCCACTTCCTACTGTGCCACTATCCCCCCCCTCCTAGATTGTAAGCAGGGCCCTCGAACCCCTCGTGTATTGAATTGTTACTGTACTGCGCCATGTATTGTCTCCCATTGTAATGTACAGCGCTGAGCGAACTATTGGCGCAATATAAATACTGTATAATAATAATAATAAAGTGAATTTTCATCTACCTTGGTGGAGAATACATCATTTATATTCGTTCAAATTATTTAAAAAAAAAAGTTGGAAAAAAAACTGGTTAATTAATGTCAGCGGAGGATTACTTTGTGCGTCAAACTAAAAGTAAAAAGTCGTTTTTTTTAAGTGAACAGCGTAATCCCCTTCAGTGTATCGGCCCCCATGTCTCTAATGCACTCTTGATGACCTCACAGCATATTAATAGAGGATTCGCAATTCTTTCACCAGAAACAGCAGATAAAATACCTAAAAAAAAAACTTTAGTTTTAATCTTTCTTTGTCCGACTTTTAATCTCTTTTCAATCCTCAAATTGTAGGAAAATGATAGCTTTGCTCTGCCTTCTATTTCTGTATGTTTTTAATCAATTTTTATCCTTCTCTTAAACGATTCTCGTGGCGTTGGATCCTCAGCCGCCATTCCGCTTTCCATTTCTCTTTTCCTCGTTGCTGTTTCACTGGCAATTGCGCAGCATTAGAATAGAAGGATTGTAAATAGAGCCAATAAAACAGATCCGACGTTTTTATCAACTTCCCACTGACTTGCAGTGTAAAAAACCCGAAGACCAGAAATAGGACGACATTATTTTTGTTGTTTTAAAGAGAATTTAGATTTGTTTCATTTTTTTTTTTTTTCCTTGGCGATTGCTTTGTTTTTATTGGGTAAATAAGAATTTTTTCATATGTTGCAGCAGGCGGAGGGCGCGATAGAGGCGACGGTCTGATATATTTACAGCAATTTTGTTTCATAGCCTTAAGCACGTGACCCCCTTCATGGCCAGGGCATTTTTGTTTGCTGTTCAGCACTGTGCTACTTTAACTGGCAATTGAGCGGTCATGCAACACAATGCCCAAATTAAATTTATAATCATTTTTCCCCACAAACAGAGCTTTATTTTATTATTATTATTATTTTTATTATTCAGGATTTTTATAGCGCCAATAGTTTGGCTACTTTAACTGTCAATTGAGCGGTTATGCAGCACATTACCCAAATGAACTTTATATTAATTTTTTCCCCACAAACAGAGCTTTATTTTATTATTATTATTATTATTATTATTGTTATTATTCAGGATTTATATAGTGCCAATAGTTTGGCTACTTTAACTGGCAATTGAACAGTCATGCAACACAGTACCCAAATTAAATGTATAATCATTTTTTCCCCACAAACAGAGCTTTATTTTTTTATTATTATTCAGGATTCATATAGCGCCAATAGTTTGGCTACTTTAACTGGCAATTGAGCGGTCATGCAACACAGTACCCAAATGAAATTTATAACATTTTTTTTCCCCACAAACAGAGCTTTATTTTATTTATTATTATTATTATTATTATTATTATTATTATTATTATTATTATTCAGGATTTATATAGCACCAATAGTTTGGCTACTTTAACTGTCAATTGAGCGGTCATGCAAGACATTACCCAAATTAAATTTATAATCATTTTTTTCCCCACAAACAGAGCTTTATTTTATTATTATTATTGTTATTATTCAGGATTTTTATAGCGCCAATAGTTTGGCTACTTTAACTGTCAATTGAGCGGTTATGCAACACATTACCCAAATTAACTTTATATTCATTTTCCCCCCACAAACAGAGCTTTATTTATTTTTTTTTATTATTATTATTATTATTATTCAGGATTTATATAGCACCAATAGTTTGGCTACTTTAACTGGCAATTGAGCGGTCATGCAAGACATTACCCAAATTAAATTTATAATCATTTATTCCCCACAAACAGAGCTTTATTTTATTATTATTATACAGGATTTATTTTATTATTATTATACAGGATTTATTTTATTATTATTATACATGATTTATTTTATTATTATTATACAGGATTTATGGCGCCAACAGTTTGCTCAGCGCTTTACAATATAATGGGAGACAATACAGTTCAATACAAGAGGGATAGGAGGGCCCTGATCCTGGGAGCTTACAGTCTAGGATATTTTGGTGTTATTTGATTAGCACTGGGATTTTAGTTTTTTTTTTTTATATATATAAATTAAAAAAAGATAGAAATTTTGAAAGAAAAAGGATATTTTCTACTTTCTGTTATCCAATATTGTATATATTATTATATACTGCACATAATATATTATATTGTTTATCCAATGAAAAAAAAACGAGAAGAATCAAATTTCTTTATAAATTTAGGCCAAAGTGTATTCTGCTACTTATCTTTTGGTAATAAAAAAAAAAAAATTTATCTTTGGTAATAAAACAAAATCGTATCTTTGGTAATAAAAAAAAATCTTATCTTTGGTAATAAAAAAAAATCGTATCTTTGGTAATAAAAAAAAAAATTGTGTCTTTGGTAATAAAAAATCAACTATATATTAATTAGCTTGTGTAAAATTTATACGATCTAAAAAAACCATTTGATATTTACTGGAATTTTATTTTTTTTAATTTATGCAACTATGATTTTTTTTAAAATGTATGCAGCGTTGATGCTATGCTATAAATGACAGTGATCTGGGAGTTATAGTGGGACTGTGATAGTGTGGCGGGCAATCTGGTGCTAACAGACCATGGCTGGGAGGGACACTAACTGACACTGAGGTCCCTAATACAGTCATCAGTTATAATGCTGTACACATTAGTAACCCCTGGGAACATTAACCTCTTGGCGTCGGCCGCATGCAAATGTGAGGCCTCCCGGCTTCTGGACCTTAACGCCGAGCAGCCGCACATTTGCGTGCAATTAAGAAGAAACATATGTGCTGAGAGCGCGTGCCCTGCGCGCTCCCAGCACACGTGTCCGGTACTCACGGAAAGGTCCCGATCTCCTCTTTCAATCAGGACCTTTCCCGATCACAGCGGTCACATGACCGTAAACCCCGCCCTCCCCCGCTTCCGAAACCCTTAAAGGGCAAGGAGGCGCCGGCATCAAGGGGTTAAGGGGCAATCAAGTGGTTAACTGTGCGCTTACAAAGTCTAATGTGTGTAATACGCGCTGCTTTTCCTCGCAGATCTGGCTGTTTTTTCAACTTGCTTTTCAGGGAGAAGAAACAGCCAGATCGCTTTTCTGTGTACACAGAGTCCTGTGTGTTTGTAAACTGTGCTGTGATTGGACACTGACCTGCTGACCAACTTGTGCTGTGTCCAATTGCAATACAGGTCAGCAGGGGGCCATGCGCACTTGCACCTGCTACCCAGAAGGCTTTGACATACCAGTACATTGTCCAGCCGGGCTATGCTGCCCCCGCAGGAAATGTACAATGGCAAGCAGTTAAAGAATAGCTCCAGCCAAATCCTCGGGGGCGGGGATGGGTTCATGCTTTGGTCCGGTTTTTATTTGCATCTGTATCCCTGAGATTTCGTCTTCGCTTCCTTTTTGGGGTAAATTTAAAAACTTTTTGAAACTTAGAAAGGGTGAGAATGCCTGCAAATGTTTTTATGGCTGCCTGTGCCGTCTGTCCCAGTGTCCACCGACCTCTGCATTGTTACAATGTGACACAACCGGCAACAATGTACTCTGAAATAAAAAAGAATAGCAAAGTATCTATAGTTAGATCCTTGTGGGCGGGGCCACTGAGACAGGAGGTTCGCCCTCCCCCCCCAGAGGGCAGGTTAGAAACCGCCAGCCATTAAAGTCGTTAGCCACACTAAGCTTCCTAGGCACCTAACCTCTTCACACCCGGGACCCACATACACTAGTGGTCTACAGGGGCAGACTGACAACTCGTGGGGCCCCCGGGCAATAGGAGATCATGTGGCCCCTGTCTCCTCGCCCGCACTCAAACCGCACCCAAAAAAGCCTATGAAACTTACCAGGGGCATCTCATGGGGCCCCCTACTGACCCCGGGCCCTTGGGCAAGACCCGAGTACCTGAATGGTCAGTCCACCCCTGGTGGTCCATGTTCACCTTTCCAGGGTGGTTAACCCCTCGCCTGCCGGGTACTCTTAAGTCCAAAAATTTGGAAAAAAAAGTGTTTTTCTTATAAAAATTTTGCAAATAAATAATCCTTCTTCATAAATCTTGGCCAGAATTTATTCAGTTATCTTTTTAGTAAAAAAAATACCCAAATTAGTTTGTAACCAAAAATTATAATTAAAATTTTTTTTTTTTTACTGTTATATTTTAGTTTTTTTATATTATTATTTATGTGTTTTTTTGTTTTTTTTTAACCTACTGTCACCCTAGCAGTACAGTGTCACCATGGTGACACTGTACTACTTGTGGGGGGGTGATGAAGATTTTTTTTTTTTACACTGATTGCTTTTACACCCAGGCTATAAAAAGCAATTATTTATCTTTCTCCTTGGGTGCATTCTTGCAGCCATTGAGAAATACTGTGTGAGCTGTGATTGGTCGCAGCTTGTCACATGGTACAAGGCTGTTGTGACTAGCTCTGTACCATGTGATCTCAGTGATCATTCACAGATTTCACACGTAGTAAGCAATGATGTCAGAAGTGACATCTTACTTACTACTCTGCATGTGATCACTGATTGGCCAATCAGTGATCACATGGTCGGGACCTCACACAGAAGTCCCGTACAGCGATCGGTGTTCCACTGTGCCTGGAGGACACAGCGGGCACCGAATCACAGTGCTGTGTGCTCCCAGGGAGCGCACACAGGCTAAAATGGTGGGTGCCATTTATGAATGGCGACCCACCCCTGCACTGCCGCCGTCCGGCCGTTTATATACATGGGTCGGACGGGAAGTGGTTAATAAATACATGAAAAAAAAAAAAATGTACTGAGGTAATGCGCAAGGTTTGCACGCTCTTTTCGTTTTTTCTTTATTACAGTCATTATCGAGCTTCCCCAGCTTCATGTTAGAGCTGCACAACCTTTGATCAGTGTTGGATGAACATCATCAGATGACTTAATTGGTTCTCCTCTGATCCGAGTCCCTGAGCGCTGGAGGTGTTGGATGTGAGCTGCAGCACACAGCCTGTGGTGGACAGCCTCAGCTCTGCTCCTGTGTGCTCTTCTGCAAGGAGGATCTGCTGATATATTTCTTGATGACTATTCATGAACCTCTTTACTGCTACAACCATTGGTCCTTGAGTCTGATCCAAGACCAACATTGCTCTTTTTAGGACCATACCGCATGTATGCAACTTCTCCTAATCATAGACTACTAGGCCGGCTTCTAAAGAATTATGGTGTGACCAGGGGCGGACTGGCCATTTGGAAACTCGGGCACTGCCTGAGGGCCCTGGGTCAGTAGGGGGCCCCATGAAATGCCCCTGGTACCTTTTTCATAGGCTTTTTTGAGTTTGGGCAAGGACACAGGGGCCCCATGATCCCCTATTGCCCGGGGGCCCCATGAGTTGTCAGTCCGCCCCTAGGTGTGACCCATGTCAGCCAATCAACGTTCATTTTACTGTAGTCAAGTCAAAGAAAAGTCATGTCTAATTGCCCAGACTATGGGATTGAACGTTACACATGACCATTACATCTTTTCACCCTTCCTGGAGAAGACCATAGAGGTCTGTGATCCCAGCAAGGAGCTGGTAAAACACCCATGTTCTGCTTCACACCAGAAATCTCTCCTGATCTGAGTCCTTGAGCGCAGAAGGTGTTGGATGTGAGCTCCAGCACACAGCCTGTGGTGGACAGCCTCAGCTCTGCTCCTGTGTGCTCTTCTGCTAGGAGGATCTGCTGATATATTTCTTGATGACTATTCATGAACCTCTCTACTGCTACAGCCATTGGCCCTCAAGTCTGATCCAAGACCAACATTGCTCTTTTTAGGACCATACCGCATGTATGCAACTTCTCCTAATCATAGACTGCTAGGCCGATTTCTAAGGAATGATGGTGTGACCCATGTCAGCCAATCAACGTTCATTTTACTGTAGTCAAGTCAAAGAAAAGTTCCAGACTATGGGATTGAACGTTACACATGACCATTACATCTTTTCCCCCTTCCTGGAGAAGACCATAGAGGGCTGTGATCCCAGCAAGGAGCTGGTAAAACACCCATGTTCTGCTTCACACCAGAAATCTCTCCTTGAAATTCTTCTTCTTTACCTCCTTCACCCTCGTAGCTTTGAAGTTGCGTTCAGAGAATTTAGATCTGTTTCTTCAGCCTCGACTAACACAAAATCAAACCCAATAATAATATTCTCCCTCTCGGAGAACAAATGATTCTGAACGCGAAGAGCCCGAGACGCTCTTGTGCTGCTGTGATTAATAGTGAATCTTGTGTCGGAATGTAGATTGAATTTTATATTAGCATAAATCAGTATTTTCAAGAATAAGAGACTCCATACAGGAGGCTTTTGACATTCAATATCGCTTCCATAAATTATTCATTCAGTTGTTCATTTGCTCGCTGTTCGAGGCTTGTTACAGCAGCTATTTTCACTTGAAAGATATCCTTGGAGGCGGCTAGGAACAATTGTGAGCCATTAGCATTTTTTAGTGATTCAGCATTTTTTTTGGTCTTGAACTAACTAGATACCTGTCATATAAGTACTGACTATGTACATATGCCTTCATTTACTAAAAAAAAAACGACGACGGGCTAACAGTTAAGCAGCCCATAAAGCCAGGCTACAGGTCACAAATGTCCATATCTTTTCTGCCATCCTGTTTTTGGCCAAATGGAATGCAGATATCAAGTCAACTAATGTTCTTGATGTACAATTAGTTCATTTAATAAGCTGTGAAATGCGTTTATGAAACAGCAGCAAAGTGGAAACCCCCGCCCCCGCAGAACCCTTCTGCAATGCACTTGACCCCAGCCTTCAATCAGATTGTTTTTTAGTGAATTCGACAGTAAGTCTTCTTGCTGAGACACCTGAGATGCTGGGCAGCACTCTGTCTTATTCTTTTGATAATCCTGTTGTGCTCCTGGTTTCTTGCTGAGCCACCTGAGATGCTGGAAAGAACCCTGTCTTATCCTTTGGACAATCCTGTGGGGTTTTTCTTTGTATCCCGAACAATTCTTCTGGCACTTGTGGCTGCAGCTTTTCTTGGTCTACCTGACCTTAGCTTGGTATCAGGAGATCCCCGAAAATTCCAATTAGTGATTTAACAGTACTGACTGGCTCAAGGCTTTGGATACCTTTTTATATCCTTTTCCATCTTTATAAAGTTCCATTACCTTGTTACACAGGTCTTTTGACAGTTCTTTTCCACTCCCCATGGTTCAGTATCTAGCCTGGTCAGTGCATCCACGTGAGAGCTAACAAACTCATTGACTATTTATATGCAGACACTAATAAAAAGCCACAGATGTGGCAAATGAACCTTTCATTGCCATTGTACCCTGTGTGTGTCACCTTGTGTGTCTGTATCAAGGCGGAACATTCCAGGAGGTGGAGAATTCCGATCTGGGCCATTTGGTGGATTTCTGTTCTCATTAGGATTTAACCACTTCCTGTCCGGCCCTTGTATATAAACGGCCCGGACGGGAGCAGTGCAGGGGCGGGTGACCGTTTATAAACATCCTCCCCACTCCATGCTTGTGCGCGCTCCATTTGTACTCCCCGCTCCATGCTTGTGTGCGCGCTCCATTTGTGCTCCATTTGTCTGTGTGAGGTCCCGATCATGTGATCACTGATTGGCCAATCAGTGATCACATAAATATTAGTAAACAAGATGTCACTTCTGACATCATTGCTTACTACGTGTGAAATCTGTGAATGAACACAGAGGTCACATGGTACAGGGCTATTCACAACAGCCTTGTACCATGTGACAAGCTGTGACCAATCACAGCTCTCACAGTATTTCTCAATGGCTGCAAGAATGCAGCCAGAGAGAAGGAGAAATGATTGCTTTTACAGCCTATATGGGTGTAAAAGCAATCAGTGTAAAAAAAAAAATATTCTTCATCACCCCCCACAGGGGGGTGACGGTATGTTAAAAAAACAATTTAAAAAAAAAACGATAATATAAAAAAATACAATTCTAATGTAAAATAAAATTTAAAAAATTATAATTTTTGGTTATAAACTAATTTTTACTAAAAAGATAACTGAATTAATTTTGGACAAGATTTATGAAGAAAGATTATTTATTTTCAAAATTGTATAAGAAAAACACTTTTTTTCAAAATGTTTGGACTTTTTCATTTATATAGCAAAAAAAAAAATCCCAGCAGTGAATAAATACCACTAAAATAAAGTTTTATCTGTCTCAAAAAAAATGATAAAAAATTCATATGGGTACAGTGCTGCATGACTGCGCACTTGCCATTCAAAATGTGATAGTGCTGAAAGCTGAAAATTGGACTGGGCAGGAAGGGGCGGGGGAAGTGTCTGGACTGGAAGGGGGGGGAAAGTGTCCGGACTGGAAGGGGGGAAAGTGTCCGGACTGGAAGGGGGTGAAAGTGTCCGGACTGGAAGGGGGGTGAAAGTGTCCGGACTGGAAGGGGCGAAAGTGTCCGGACTGGAAGGGGGGGGAAGTGTCTGGACTGGAATGGGGTGAAAGTGTCTGGACTGGAATGGGGTGAAAGTGTCTGGACTGGAATGGGGGAAAAAGTGTCTGGACTGGAAGGGGGGGAAAAGTGTCTGGACTGGAAGGGGGGAAAAGTGTCTGGACTGGAAGGGGGGAAAAGTGTCTGGACTGGAAGGGGGGAAAAGTGTCCGGACTGGAATGGGGCAAAAGTGTCCGGACTGGAAGGGGGCGAAAGTGTCCGGACTGGAAGGGGGGGGAAGTGTCCGGACTGGAAGTGGGGAAAGTGTCCAGACAGGAAGGGGGGGGGGAAGTGTCCGGACAGGAAGGGGGTGAAAGTGTCCGGACTGGAAGGGGGTGAAAGTGTCCGGACTGGAAGGGGGGGAAAGTGTCCGGACTGGAAGGGGGGAAAGTGTCCGGACAGGAAGGGGGGGAAAGTGTCCAGACTGGAAGGGGGTGAAATTGTATGGACTGGAAGGGGGGGAAAGTGTCCGGACTGGAAGGGGGGGAAAGTGTCTGGACTGGAAGGGGGGAAAGTGTCCGGACTGGAAGGGGGGAAAGTGTCCGGACTGGAAGGGGGTGAAAGTGTCCGGACTGGAAGGGGGGTGAAAGTGTCCGGACTGGAAGGGGGTGAAAGTGTCCAGATTGGAAGGGGGTGAAAGTGTCCGGACTGGAAGGGGGTGATGAAAGTGTCCGGACTGGAAAGGGGAGAAAGTGTCCGGACTGGAAGGGGGGGGAAGTGTCCGGACTGGAAGGGGGGGGAAGTGTCCGGACTGGAAGGGGGTGAAAATGTCTGGACTGGAAGGGGGTGAAAGTGTCCGGACAGGAAGTGGGTGAAAGTGTCCGGACTGGAAGTGGGTGAAAGTGTCCGGACTGGAAGGGGGTGAAAGTGTCCGGACTGGAAGGGGGGGGAAAGTGTCCGGACTGGAAGGGGGGGAAAGTGTCCGGACTGGAAGGGGGGGAAAGTGTCCGGACTGGAAGGGGGGAAGGTGAAAGTGTCCGGACTGGAAGGGCGAAAGTGTCTGGACTGGAAGGGGGGGGAAGTGTCTGGACTGGAATGGGGGTGAAAGTGTCTGGACTGGAATGGGGGAAAAGTGTCTGGACTGGAAGGGGGGAAAAGTGTCTGGACTGGAAGGGGGGAAAAGTGTCTGGACTGGAATGGGGCAAAAGTGTCTGGACTGGAATGGGGCAAAAGTGTCCGGACTGGAAGGGGGTGAAAGTGTCCGGACTGGAAGGGGGGGGAAGTGTCCGGACTGGAAGTGGGGAAAGTGTCCAGACAGGAAGGGGGGGAAAGTGTCCGGACAGGAAGGGGGGTGAAAGTGTCCGGACTGGAAGGGGGTGAAAGTGTCCGGACTGGAAGGGGGGGAAAGTGTCCGGACTGGAAGGGGGGAAAGTGTCCGGACAGGAAGGGGGGGAAAGTGTCCAGACTGGAAGGGGGTGAAATTGTATGGACTGGAAGGGGGGGAAAGTGTCCGGACTGGAAGGGGGGGAAAGTGTCTGGACTGGAAGGGGGGAAAGTGTCCGGACTGGAAGGGGGTGAAAGTGTCCGGACTGGAAGGGGGGTGAAAGTGTCCGGACTGGAAGGGGGTGAAAGTGTCCAGATTGGAAGGGGGTGAAAGTGTCCGGACTGGAAGGGGGAGAAAGTGTCCGGACTGGAAAGGGGGAGAAAGTGTCCGGACTGGAAGGGGGGGGAAGTGTCCGGACTGGAAGGGGGGGGGAAGTGTCCGGACTGGAAGGGGGTGAAAATGTCTGGACTGGAAGGGGGTGAAAGTGTCCGGACAGGAAGGGGGGGGAAAGTGTCCGGACTGGAAGTGGGTGAAAGTGTCCGGACTGGAAGGGGGTGAAAGTGTCCGGACTGGAAGGGGGGGAAAGTGTCCGGACTGGAAGGGGGGGAAAGTGTCCGGACTGGAAGGGGGGGAAAGTGTCCGGACTGGAAGTGGTTAAAAAAGAGCCAAACAACAATGTGATAATAAATGGCTTCTATGATAACCATCCTTAGTTTCTTTGGCATGATCAGAACTTTCAAGATCATGAACTTTTGAGCACAACTGTAATAAATGTTTACTTTTGTGTTTATTACTGCTTTAGTTTAGGTTTATATAATGGTATTTAGGGACTCCATGGAATATTCTTCCATAAAGGTGAACTGACCTTCGAACACTACAATTTGTATCTAAAGTCTATCTTTCACACATGAATGTTAAGTTTAGATGGTAAAAGGATAAATGACATTTTTTCCAATTAAAATTCCAGCTCCATTCTTTATGAATGTAGACCCTTGTCTGTACAAAGTGACATTTGCATTCAGACATTCTGGTATTTGAATCGATCTGTGAGTCACAGAGCTGTCATTTTTTTTTTTTTTTTGGGGGGGGGGGGGGGTATTCCAGTGAATGTTATGTAGACAAAGTAAGCTCTCTTTATTTTTGGTGAATACAGAAAGTATTTGAAGCTCATTCACTATGTTTTTTTACCATTCACATTGCATCTCTGGACCGATACTAGAGACAGATATGGAAGAAATAAAGAATATCACATTTCATGCTTGTGTTAGAAATGTAGAGAACAAAGATTTTGTCAGGGATCTCCTCGATCCCCGCCGCGATGGGCTCGGCGCAGGCGCACTGCTCCACACCCAGCGCACGGGCACTAGGTCCGGGCCGGGCCGCGGCGTTCGAGTTCGCGCATGCGCAGTAGAAGCCGCGGCCGCCCCGCTGGGCACCAATGGCAGCGCAGGGCGGGATATTTAAAGGTCCCTGAGCTGTCATTTCGTTGCCTTCTGGTCTTACCTGCTTCCTGTGTTCCTGTACCTGTGCCTAGTAAGTTATTGACCCGGATTGCCTTTGACCTTGCTGATTTCTCCTGCCCAGACCCTTGCTTGCCTGACCTCTCTCCCTGGATGCCCCTTATTAGATCTGACCTCCTGCTGCTGACCTGGCGTGTGACCCGACGATTCTCTGCCTGCTCCCTTGTACCTTACCGTCCTCTACAATACCGACTCGGCCTGTCTGACTACGCACTTGCTCAGCCATCCATCCATCCATCCCATCGGGGTCACCCGACCTCCTCACATCTGGCTCTCCCTGGTTGGGGCCCCTGGCGAACACCACTACCACTGACAGGTGTGCTCAGCAGAGGCGACCTGGTCTCGGGGTACTACAAAGTCCATCCCCACCATCAGGGGCCCTGGTGAACAAGTACCCTGGGGCTTAGACTCCGCGCTCTGGGCACGCCTGACCAGTGGAGTGCTAGTGGTGCCGCTCGGCGGTCCCTCACAGATTTTCTGCAAATTGCAAGAACCTGTGGGGCCAATCAGATTATACTTTTGACATCGTAATGCATTGTTTTAGTTATTCATGAGCACTCATTACAATGACAAGCTACGGTATATTGTTTTAGGAAAAGATATAAAAACCCTAACAGAGAAAAAACTAATGGGGCTTTTACAGTACCATACCATATGAAAGCATAAAGATGCACAACATGAAAACACTAAATAAAATAGAACATGTTTTATTGTAATTTTATAAAAAAAAATAATCACAAAAGTGGTAAGAGAGACCAATTGGTCAGCCAAAATAGACACATGCATAATAAAGCAGAAAAAAAACAATATGAATCTATAAGTAACAAAAGGGGGGGGGGGGGGGAGGCTCTGGCCCGGGGCGCATAGGCATCACGAGCAAGAGTTTAAGAGCCCCAACAATACCATCAGATACATAAATCGTCAATAGGCAAATGTGTTTCCATAAAGTTGAATTAGTGATCCAGAATTCCGACGCCTTTCGTGGGATAAGACCCACTTCCTCAGGGAATTTAGGAAAACAAAAATAACAGTGCCGATGAGGATGCTCTGTAACACCTGATGTAGATGAAGATCAATATTGGTAGAAAATTCAAAAAAGCCTTATTCAACGGACATCCGGGGGGAACCACCATCAGTCCAGGATTACCTCTGGTCCTATTAGGGAACCATTAGTCCAAGAGAACCTCTGGTCAGATAAACAGCAGAAAGCCAAACCAATGTTTGTTCCAGTTGTGCAAGGCTGCAGTAACCAATCATCAAAATTCAATGATGAAACCCAAGCTTAGCCATATTCACATGGTAAAAGAGCAGAAGTTCCAGGACAAAAAAGAGGGCAAAACCTGCCCAAACAAGAGTCCCCAGTGTAGTTTGGGATGAGTGGTGGACTACAAAGACTGGGTTGGTACCACGTACTCAAGTAGGTTTAATACAAAACTAAAGTTTTAAACACACTTTGAATGGATATGGCTCAGTGAACAATGGCATTGAATTGGAGCCAAAATGAAAAGGTAGACAAGTGGTTGGTGGACTATGAAGACTGGGTTGGTACCACTTACATAATTAATATTGATAGAGAAGACTTAGTGGGCAATAGTGTTGAACTGGAACCAAGAAAAGAAGGTAGACAGGTGGTCAGAGGACTATGAAGATTGGGTTGATACCATGTACATAATTAATACTGGCAGAGAAGGCTTAGTGGGCAATAGTGTTGAACTGGAATCAAGAAGAGAAGGTAGACAGGTAGTTGGAGGACTATGAAGATGGGTTGGTACCACTTACATAATTAATGTTGGCAGAGAAGGCTTAGTGGGCAATAGTGTTGAACTGAAGTCAAGAAGGAAAGGTAGACAGGTGGTCGGTGGACTATGAAGACTGGGCTGATACCACGTATATACAGTGGGGATCGAGAGTTTGGGCACCCCAGCTAAAAATTTTTGTATTAATGTGCATAAAGAAGCCAAGGAAAGATGGAAAAATCTCCAAAAGGCATCAAATTACAGATTAGACATTCTTATAATATGTCAACAAAAGTTAGATTTTATTTCCATCATTTACACTTTCAAAATAACAGAAAACAAAAAAATGGCGTCTGCAAAAGTTTGGGCACCCTGCAGAATTTATAGCATGCACTGCCCCCTTTGCATAGCTGAGACCTGCCAGTGTCATGGATTGTTCTCAATCATTGTCTGGGAAGACCAGGTGATGTCAATCTCAAAAGTTTTAAATGCCCAGACTCATCTGACCTTGCCCCAACAATCAGCACCATGGGTTCTTCTAAGCAGTTGTCTAGAAAACTGAAACTGAAAATAGTTGACGCTCACAAAGCTGGAGAAGGCTATAAGAAGATAGCAAAGCGTTTTCAGATGTCAATATCCTCTGTTCGGAATGTAATTAAGAAATGGCAGTCATCAGGAACAGTGGAAGTTAAAGCAAGATCTGGAAGACCAAGAAAAATATCAGACAGAACAGCTTGCAGGATTGTGAGAAAAACAATTCAAAACCCACGTTTGACTGCACGATCCCTCCAGAAAGATCTGGCAGACACTGAAGTTGTGGTCCACTATTCCACTATAAAGAGATACTTGTACAAATATGGTCTTCATGGAAGAGTCATCAGAAGAAAACCTCTTCTATGTCCTCACCACAAAAATCATCGTTTGAACTTTACAAATGAACATATAGACAATCCTGATGCATTTTTGAAACAAGTTCTGTGGACCGATGAGGTTAAAATTGAATTTTTTGGCCGGAATGAGCAAAGGTACCTTTGGAGAAGAAGGGGCACAGAATTTAATGGAAAGAACCTCTGTCCAACTGTTAAGCATGGGGTTGGATCAATCATGCTTTGGGGTTGTGTTGCAGCCAGTGGCACAGGGAACATCTCACGAGTAGAAGGAAAAATGGATTCAATAAAATTTCAGCAAATTTTGGATGGTAACTTGATGCCATCTGTGAAAAAGCTGAAGTTAAAGAGAGGATGGATTCTACAAATGGATAATGATCCTAAACACACCTGGAAATCCATGGGGGATTACATCAAGAGGCGTAAACTGAAGGTTTTGCCATGGCCTTCACAATCTCCTGACCTCAACATAATTGAAAATCTATGGATAGACCTTAAAAGAGCCGTGCGTGACAGACAGCCCAGAAATCTCAAAGAACTGGAAGACTTTTGTAAGGAAGAATGGGCAAAGATACTTCAAACAAGAATTGAAAGACTCTTGGCTGGCTACAAAAAGCATTTACAAGCTGTGATACTTGCCAAAGGGGGCAGTACAAGATATTAACTCTGCAGGGTGCCCAAACTTTTGCAGACGCCATTTTTTTGTTTTCTGTTATTTGAAAGTGTAAATGATGGAAATAAAATCTAACTTTTGTTGACATATTATAAAAATGTCGAATCTGTAATTTGATGCCTTTTGGAGATTTTTCCATCTTTCCTTGGCTTCTTTATGCACATTAATACAAATTTTTAGCTGGGGTGCCCAAACTTTTGATCCCCACTGTATATATATGTTTATTTCTAAATACAAAAACAAAGTTTTAAGTACATTTTGAATTAATATCGGCAGAGAAGGCTCTGTAGATAATGGTGTTCATTCAAAAGCAAGAATATAAGGCGGGCAGGTGGTTGGTGGACTATGGAGACTGGGCTTGCACCACGTATATGTGTATGTTTGTTTCTGAACAAAAAACACTGAGGTTCATTTACACTTTGAATTGATATTGGCAGTGAAGGCTCAGTAGACAATGGCGTTGATTCGGAACCAAGCAGAAAAGGTAGACAGATGGTTAGTGGACTATGAAATTGAGATGGTCCCACCAACTTAGTGGACAATAGTATTGAACTGGAACAAAGAAAAGAAGGTAGACAGGTGGTCAGAGGACTATGAAGATTGGGTTGATACCATGTACATAATTAATACCGGTGGAGGAGACTTAGTTAACAATAATGTTGAACTGGAACCAAGAAGAGAAGGTAGACAGGTGGTCAGTGGACTATGAAGACTGGGATGATACCACGTACATATATATGTTTATTCCTAAATACAAAACCAAAGTTTTAATTACATTTTGAATTGATATTGGCAGTGAAGGCTCAGTAGACAATGGCGTTCATTTGGAACAAACAAGAAAAGGTAGACAGATGGTTAGTGGACTATGAAAACTGAGTTGATCCCACCAACTTAGTGGACAATAGTGTTGAACTGGAACCAAGAAAAGAAGGTAGACAGGTGGTCGGAGGACTATGAAGATTGGGTTGATACCATGTACATAATTAATACTGGTAGAGAAGACTTAATTACCAATAATGTTGAACTGGAACCAAGAAGAGAAGGTTAGAAAGGTAGTCGGAAGCAAGGGCGGACTGACCATTTGGAAACTCGGGCATTTCTCGAGGGCCTGAGGTCAGTAGGGGGCCCCGTGAGATGCCCCTGGTACCTTTTTCATAGGCTTTTTTTGAGTTTGGGCAAGGACACAGGGGCCCATGATCCCCTATTGCCCAGGGGCCCCATGAGTTGTCATTCCACCCCTGGTCGGAAGACTGGGTTGGTACCACATATTTATGTATATATGTTTCTGAATACAGGCCCAAAGTTTTAAATTACACTTTATACTAATATTGGAAAAGATGGCTTGGATGACAATGGTGTTGATTTGGAAACAAGAAGAAATGGTAGACAGATGGTTGGAAGACTATGAAGGGTTTGGTACCACGTACGTATATATGTTTATTTCTGATTATAAACCTCAAGTTTAAATTACACTTTGAATTGATATTGGCAGAGAAGGTTTGGTGGACAATGGCATTGATTGGGAACCAAGAAGAGAAGGGGGACAGGTGGTCATTGGACTATGAAGATTGGGTTGGTACCATGTACATCTGTAGGTTTATATCTAAATACAAAACCAAAGTTTTAATTACACTTTGAATTGATATTGGCAGAGAAGACTTGACGGATAATGGCGTTGATTCAGAACCAAGAAGAGAAGGTAGGAGGCTGGTCAGTGGACAACACAACCCGATCACGAAGGGTGAGGGAGAAAAGCAGAGCAAGGACACTTCTCAATCCGAGATGAACTTTGATGTTGACTTACAAATAATAGAAACTTTGATGTGGAATTCAAAGCGAATGTTACCATCCAGTTCCTGTCAACATCAAACCGCATGCTAATATCAAAGCGGAAATAGAACAGTGACAACTTGTTCTTCTTATTCACATCCTGCAAAGAACAAAATACTAAATGTTACATACTTCAAACCGACACAAAGACAACTCCTACCGCACATGATAATAGACCACAAAGTAATCAGCATTCTTGCAAGGATTTTAATTAGTGTTTATTTCTTTCGAAAAAGTAAACTTCTGCTTTCGCTGATAAGAAGGAGAATTTATTATTTTATATTTTTTTTTTCAATTAATTATAGAGAGTGCAAAGAAAAATGATGACAGGAAAGCTGTAGCAACCGAATTTCTATTTATTGCCTTCAGATCACTGATTTGAACACCACACCGAACATGACTGTGGATTGGATTGGATATTTTAGTTTGTCTCTTGTTTGTCTTATTAACCCCATGAGTACCAACCTGATAATACTGCCTCATTACCAGATGATTTTTTCAGCTTTCAGTGCTATGATCATTTGACTGACAATTACTCCGTCATGCAACACTGTACAAAAAATGCATTTTATATATTTGTTTTTAGACAGATTGAGATTTATTTGGGCGGTATATAAAGCCCAACTCTGGGAGATTTGAAAATCCTCTCTTGCAGTGGTGCTGAGCATATAAAGGAGCTGCCAAATGATATGTGTCCATCCAGTTCTTAAAGTTACACAGCTCTGGCACACAACAAAGCTATGTCCAGCAGAGCAGAGACCTGAGTCATTTTTCCTGCAGTTCAGTAACACTTGAATGAATCTTGCACACACACCCCACCACCCCCCCAGTCTGTGACTGGACAGTCTAAGGGACTCCTCCATCCATGATAAACTGGGTGGATGGGCGAATCTCCCCTGCCGACTATTGCCACCCGCTGCTGTTAGAATACCCATGTAGTGACGGCAGCTGATTGGCTGTAGTCACTGTTCAGCCAACAATTTTCTGCCTGGTTCCTTTAATCTTCAAATTAAAGTCTGTTGAACCAGTTGGTGCCAGCAGGGCCACCCATTGATCTAATTTCAATTAATTCAATAGGAAATGGCTGAAACTGAATCCAAGTATGGCCAGCGTTACAGGATAAGGTAAAAAAAAGGGTAAGTCAGGGAACCATGAGGTTAAATGTTTAAATTACAGGTTTTAGAGGTCACTTGCCTGATTAGATGGGTGTAGGCTGGTAAAAAGGAGCTTCAGAGAAGGTCAGATGGGAGGAGTGTTGCACGCTCAACTCATGATCAGCACCTGATGGGCAAACTTCCCACCAACTTACTCTTAGGTGGACTGATTTTAAGGAAGTCACATGAGCTGGTGGGCAATTTGGGGTCTTGAAGGCAGTGGTCAGACTGGTGTTGGTGTGAAATGACTGGGGAACTGTCTTCCGTATGGCATCCTCTACTTTATTGCAATCAACTGGTCATGACCTGGGATTTTATAGATCAGGATTAGGGATGAGCTTGGGTTTGACGTTTGGGTTGGTCCACACTCATGTTCATTTGAACTTGGAAGACTGCTGTCAGTGCTAGACCAATGAGATGTGGATTAGGGATGAGCTTGGGTTTGACGTTGGGGTTGGTCCACACTCATGTTCATTTGAACTTGGAAGACTGCTGTCAGTGCTGGACCAATGAGATGTGGATATGGCATTCTCCGCGTTGCAGCTACACGTACTCAAAGGGGACGAGGATTCTTGTGACAGCATTGACCTAATATGGCCTCATGACATTGATCTAATATGGCCATGTGGCCATAATTGGCCAATTAAAGATTGTAAGCTCTAACGAGTAGGGCCCTGTTTTTCCCCTTGTACCAAAATGTATTGTAGCCGTAATGTGTACCTTCATTTTGTAAAGCGCTGCACAAACTGTTGGTGCTATATACATCCTGTATAATAATTATGTCACGATCATCTGTGGGAGGCAAATCCCTGCCTTTCAGGTTCCACCAAACTTGGACTGAACCCAAGCTCATCACAAACAGGCTGTGCCATTGGTTAGTTTGATGACTGTTCCAGAGGTGGTATGCTGCAATTTGCCACCTATTTTAAGTAAGTGGTTGGTTAGAGACAGATTGTTCTTCATGCCCCCAACTGGTAGTGACCAGAGATTTCATGGATCAGGATTAGATATGATCTTGGGGTTGGTGCCAAATTGGGTTAACTTAATATGGCTTCATGGCCATGTTAGGTCAATGATATTGACCTAATATTGCCACGTGGCCATATATCTCCACTTATGTCACAATCATCTGCGGGAGGGGAATTCCTGACGTTCAGGTTCCATCAAACGTGTACCAAATACAGGCTAATTACTAAGAGGGGGACGTTCAAGTCAAACCGGGACTTTTGAGTCTTTATATTAAAAGAACACATTTCAAGGATTTGAAACTGCATTTATTTTTTTTACATACTCCCCTGCTACATTTAGACACTTATTCCAGTGTTTAACCAATGCCTGGAATACTTCAGCATAGAAAGATTTTCAGTACGCCTGAACCACCTAGAACAGCATGCTTCACTTCGTCATCATTGTGTTGACCGTCCCACAGAAAGATTCATCTCTTGTGCCATTTCACGACAGGTTATGCGTCGGTTATCCAGGATCAGGCGCTCCACGTGCTGAATGTTTACAGGAATGACTGCTGTGGGCTGGGAACCACTACAGCCAGGATCGTCACTGACGGACGTACAGCCATCTTTGAAATGTTTACACCATTCAAATGTGTTACTGCAGCTGAGCGTCTCATCACCCTACTGTGATTGAAGTCTTCTGTAGATATTCGTGGGTTTTACAAGAAACTTCATCACAACACTCTGTTGCATGCAGGGGCGGACTGCCAACACAGATGGACACAGGGGCCCCTGGGCAATAGGGGATCATGGGGCCTCTGTGTCCTTGCCCAAACTCAAAAAAGCCTATGAAAAAGGTACCAGGGGCATCTCATGGGGCCCCTACTGACCCCGGGCCCTTGGGCAGTGCCCGAGTTTCCAAATGGTCAGTCCGCCCCTGGTTGCATGCACGCACTAACACTGTTGTTTGCCATCTTGATTATCGGCCTATGGACTGGCTCGCAATATGTGTGCCGCCTATCAGTAATAGGACACACTTGCCACTTACTACTATGTGTAGTACCACCATGCTGGCTTCCCTTTTTATACCTGGAAATGTAAAAGTCCTGGTTTGACTTTAACCCCCCCCACATAATTAGGATCTGTCTGTGGTTAGTTTAACTGTCCCAGAGGTGCTATGTTATGGTTGGCCACCTAATTTAAAGTGGTTCTACAGGCTATATATAGAAAAACGGGAAAGGGAACTTGGAATATCATTTAATGAGCAACAAAAAAATACAATACTTGCACTAACACAATGGGGCTATAGATATGAAGGTGGTGGAAATGAATTATAAATGTCTACAGTTGCAAGAAAAAGTATGTGAACCCCTTGGGATTACGTGGAGTTTTGCATGAATTGGGCATAAAATGTGCTCTGAACGTCATCTAAGTCACAACAATAGAAGAACACAGTCTGCTGAACATAATACTACACAAACATTAGATGTTGCCATGGTTTAATTGCACACAACATGTAAACATTCACAGTGCAGGGAGGAAAAAATATGTGAGGCCCTAACTTAATGACTTCTTCCAGAGCTAATTGGAGCCAGGAGTGAGTCAACCTTGACTCCAATCAGTGTGATGATATTGGATGTGTTGCTGACAGCTGTCCTGCCCTTAAAAAACACACACCTGTTTTGGGTTTACTGGTTTCAAGAAGCACTGTCTGGTGTGAACCATGCCTCGCAGAAAAGAGCTCTCAGAAGACCTACGATCAAGAATTGTTGACTTGCATGAAGCTGGAAAGGGTTACAAAAGTATCTCCAAAAGCCTTGATGTTCATGTGTCCACGGTAAGACAGACTGTCTACAAATGGAGAAAGTTTAGCACTGTTGCTACTCTCCCTAGGCGTGGTCGTCCTGTAAAAATGACTGCAAGAGCACAGCGCAGAATGCTGCATGAGGTAAAGAAGAATCCCAGAGTGTCAGCTAAAGACCTCCAGAAATCTCTGGCACATGCTAACATTTTTTGTTGACACATCTACAATAAGGAAAACATGAAACAAGAATGGAGTACATGGGAGGACACCACGGAGGAAGCCATTGCTGTCCAAAAAGAAGATTGCAGCACGTTTGAAGTTTGCAAAAGAGCACCTGGATGTTCCACAGCACTACTGGCAAAATATACTGTGGACAGATGAAACCAAGATTGAGTTGTTTGGGAAGAACACACAACAATATGTGTGGAGAAAAAAAGGCCCAGCACACCAACATCAAAACCTCATCCCCACTGTAAAACATGGCGGAGGGAGCATCATGGTTTGGGGCTGCTTTGCTGCCTCAGGGCCTGGATGGATTGTTGTCATTGATGGGAAAATGAATTCCAGAGTTTATCAAGACATTTTGCAGGAAAACGTACAACCATCTGTCCGCCAACTGAAGCTCCGCAGAGGATGGGTGATGCAACAGGACAATGACCCAAAGCATACAAGTCATTCAACAAAACAATGGCTGCAACAGCACAGAATACACCTTCTGGAGTGGCCCAGTCAGAGTCCTGACCTCAACTCGATTGAAATGCTGTGGCATGACCTTAAGAGAGCGATTCACACCAGACATCCCAAGAATATTGCTACACTGAAACAGTTTTGTGAAGAGGAGTGGTCCAAAATGACTCCAGATCGTTGTGCAGGTCTGATCTGCAACTACAGGAAACGTTTGGTTGAGGTTATTGCTGCCAAAGGAGGGTCAACCAGTTATTAAGTCCAAAGGTTCACATACTTTTTCCTCCCTGCACTGTGAATGTTTACATGTTATGTGCAATTAAACCATGGCAACATCTACTGTTTGTGTAGTATTATGTTCAGCAGACTGTGTTCTTCTATTGTTGTGACTTAGATGACGTTCAGAGCACATTTTATGCCCAATTCATGCAAAACTCCACGTAATCCCAAGGGGTTCACATACTTTTTCTTGCAACTGTAACTAGGTGGTATAATACGCCTAGTAGGGCACAGATGCAATATGTTGAGAAATCACCTGAGGGGTTGGAGGGGATGCAGGATTAAGGGGACAATGTTACATATATGGTGGGAATGCCCAGAGATACAGGTATATTGGGAGGATAAAATTCACTTAATGCAAGAGATTTTGGGGACTACTATCTTGAAAGATCCGGGCATATACTTATTTCATATAACTGAGGTTACTGCAGAAAAATATAAAAATCGGATGATATTCCATCTAATAAACGCAGCAAAGAGATCGATACCCAAGTACTGGCAGGAGGAGGAGGTACCGAAAATAAAAGATTGGATAAAAAGGGTAAATTACATTTATAGGATGGAGGAACTGTATCATACTGAAGAAGACAGATTAGAGAAATGTAAAAAAAAATGGGTTCAAAAGATCAAATAAATATGCTGAATTGGTAGGATTAGAGAATGATGAAAAGAGAGGTTATGTATAAAAAGAAGAGTGGGAAAAGAAGGTAAAATTAAAAGCGAAGAGAAGGGAGGAAAAAGAGGAGAAAAAAAAGAAAAAGATGGGAAACGGGTGGTAGGAAGATAGGGAGGAAGAGCGGGAGATTCGGAGATCCTGAGATTAATAGAGGAAGGGAAGGAACTGGGAAAAATGGGGGTAAAATTGGATGGGTGGGTATGATTTGGATTGGGTAGGGGGACTTTGGGTGCAATGAGAAAAGGGAAAAGTTTTCCTTTGTTTGTTTTGTTGAATGATGTGATAATTGAATTTTGTAATATTGAGATTTTGCAATTAATATTGGGCAGCACAGTGGCAAAATGGTTAGCACATCCGCCTGGCAGCACTGGGGTCATTGGTTCAAATCCCAACCACGGCACCACCTGCCTGGAGTTTGCATGCTCTCCCTGTGCCTGTGTGGGTTTCCTCCGGGTACTCCGGTTTCCTCCCACACTCCAAAGACATGCTGGTAGGTGAATTGGCTCCTGTCTAAATTGGCCCTAGTATGTGTGTGTATGAATGTGAGTTAGGGACCTTAGATTGTACACCCCTTGAGGGTTAGGGACCTTAGATTGTACGCCCCTTGAGGGTTAGGGACCTTAGATTGTACGCCCCTTGAGGGTTAAGGACTGATGTGAATGTACAATATATATGTAAATTGATGGCGCTATATAAGTACCTGAAATAATTAATAACAATGTTAAAAGGGAAAAATAAATTAAGTGGTTCTAAAGGCTCAATGTTTTTTTACCTTTGTGCAGTGCATTCAGCCAGTGAGCCAATGAGGAAAGAGTGGGAGGGGGGTGTCCATGTGTCTATGGACACATAGAGCAGCAGCTCGGGGACGAGCATGCAGAGGTGTCCCCAGGGTGAACAGCTTTCCCTGGGGGCACTGCTTGAGAAGAAGGAGCCAGAGGGGACCTGAAAAGAAGAGGATCGGGGCTGCTCTGTGCAAAATCACTGCACAGAGCAGGTAAGTATAGACATGTTTGTTATTTTAGAAAAAAAAACAAGCTTTAGTGTCACTTTAAGCGGTTCCTTAGAGACTGAGATTGTTCTTAGTGTCCTCAACTTGTAGTGACCAGAGATTTAATGGATCGGAATTAGAGATGATCTTGGGCTTGGCATAGGGTTTGCTCAATGACCATGATCTAATATGGCCGTGTGACCTGTAAGGGAATCCTGGTGAGACGAATTGTGAATAGAAATGTGCATGCGCACGGAAATGCGCGATCGCGCACATGCACGGCGAAGATTGGTGCCAGGCGGACTATTTAAAGGGTGTCTCTGCCCATGTTGAGAGCTGACTGGTCTTCAGCTCCCCCCGTGTCCTGCTTGTTCCAGTGTGATTTCCTTGTTGCTGACCCGGCTTGTTCCTGACCTGACTCTGATTCCTCTCCTGCTTGATACTGGTTCCTGACTTCGGCTCGGCTCCTGACTTCGGTTCTGCTTCTGTTTTGTACCTCGCTGTCCGCCCGTTGATGACCCCGGCTATTCCTATGACACTGCTCCTGTCTCTCACTCTCGCTTCCCACCTTGCTCTGGTGCACACCTAGTGACCTACCATACCAGCTCTGCATGTTACTACTGTTCCTGAATCGGAGGTTCATCAGTCTTCCAAGGTCATCATCTGCAAGAGCTGCAAACAACAACTACTGGTGCTCTTGTCCCCCTCGTCCCTAGACTCCCTCTGTTCCACCTCCAGCGGGGTTAGGGCTAGTGACACAAGTGAGGCCGACCTCGTCATTTCAGTCTCCTATCAGGTACGTGACATGGCCAAGATAGGCCAAGTTTCTGTATTGTTTTGTAAAAGAAATGCATTTGTATCTTTGTGATTTTGTAATAAAAGGCCATAGAAAAAAAAAAAAAAGCTTTAGTGTCACTTTAAGTAAGTGGTTCCTTAGAGACTGAGATTGTTCGTAGTGTCCTCAACTTGTAGTGACCAGGGATTTAATGGATCGGAATTAGAGATGATCTTGGGCTTGGCACAGGGTTTGCTCAATGACCTTGATCTAATATGGCCATGTGGCCTGTAAGGGATTTCTGGTGAGACGAATTGTGAATAGAAATGCGCATGCGATCGCGCACACGCACGGCGAAGATTGGCGCCAGACGGACTATTTAAAGGGTGTCTCTGCCCATGTTGAGTGCTGACTGGTCTTCAGCTCCCCCATGTCCTGCTTGTTCCTGTGTGATTTCCTTGTTGCTGACCCGGCTTGTTCCTGACCTGACTCTGATTCCTCTCTTGCTTGATACTGGTTCCTGACTTCGGCTCGGCTCCTGACTTCGGCTCTGCTTCTGATTTGGTACCTCGCTGTCCGCCCGTTGATGACCCCGGCTATTCCTATGACACTGCTCCTGTCTCCCATCCCAGCTTCGTGCCTTGCTCTGGTGCACACCTGGTGACCTACCATACCAGCTCTGAATGTTACTACTGTTCCTGAATCGGAGGTTCATCAGTCTGCCAAGGTCATCATCTGCAAGAGCTGCAAACAACAACTACTGGCGCTCTTGTCCCCCTGGTCCCTAGACACCCTCTGTTCCACCTCCAGTGGGGTCAGGGCTAGTGACACAAGTGAGGCCGACCTCGTCATTTCAGTCTCCTATCACGTAGGTGACATGGCCAACATAGGCCAAGTTTCTGTATTGTTTGTAAAAGAAATACATTTGTATCTTTGTGATTTTGTAATAAAGGGCCATAGAACTCCATATCAGGTGTGGTCTGATTATTTGTGGGGAAGGTTTATGGTGACTGGGTTCATCTGTTCTACTCTAGTCAACTTTTTCATAATACATGCAATAGTTCCCCTGGAAGGATTTTTATGGCAAAGAGTCCACTTTAAGCGTCTCCTTCCCTTGTAGGACTTCATCGCATTGCCTGCACCCACCTCACGTGAAGTCCAGCGCTGGTCTAAATCACTTCTGATCCTGCAAGTAAATCCTCAGCAGTCGAGTTTAATGAAAAGCAGGCGCGAATGAAGTTGACGCGGGTTTGGCTGCTGCCTTCATGCTGCAGAATCTTTCAGGCCATTATTTGATGCATGAAAGAAACGATGGAAATGATTACAGGGAAAATCTTCTGCTTTTGTATTCATTGCATCGGTACATCTGCCACACCAAGCTCCATGGAATTCTTTATTGCCTGGTAAGTAAAACATCATTCATTTTTAAACTGCAATTTCTGGAATGTGTTTGAGAAGCCGGAATGCACTGTCAGAAAACAAGGGCCCGGATCGCAAGTGAAATCTGTGTTTCCCAAGTGGATTACGGCATGGTTTAATTTAATCACGCCGGCCTTGTCGTCTTCATTTTTCTTTCTCATCAGCGTGCCTGGCGTGTCAATTTCGAGGCATCAAGCGCAGTTTACATTGGCTTCGCCATTTACATTCTGCGCACCTGTTCTGTCTCTCCTGATTAGGATGCCTGGTAAAAGTGGCGTAACAAGACATAAACTTTCCATAGAGGCATCATTTATTCATAAGTAGTGCACACTCAAGCAGGTTCAAACAGCAACGGGCAGGGCCTATAGCAACCAATCAGGATCGCCATCACTGAGGTCAGATCAGTGCAAGATGTATTCAAATTGGTTGAAATGATCATTGTTAAAAATGTTGGTAATGCCAAAACATTTTTTTATATTTCAATGGTTTTTATTAATTTTTAAACAGTTTAACAGAGGAGCAGGGGCGGACTGACAACTCATGGGGCCCCCCGGGCAATAGGGGATCATGGGGCCCCTGTGTCCTTGCCCAAACTCCAAAAAGTCTATGAAAAAGGTACCAGGGGCATCTCATGGGGCCCCCTACTGACCCCGGGCCCTCGGGCAGTGCTCGAGTTTCCAAATGGTCAGTCCCTGCCTACAGAGGACTGAATTCAAAGACACCCTGAAAATCAAAGTGAAGAAATGATACAGCAGGCGAGTCCATTTTGGTGAAATGTCATTGCAGCAACTCAGAATGGTCCTCAGTAGTCTGTGTGGCCCCCATGTGCTTGTATGCATGCCTGACAACGTCGGGGGAGGCTCCTAATGAGACCACGGATGGAGTCCAGGGGATTTCCTCCCAGATCTGGACCAGGGCATCACTGAGCTCCTGGACAGTCTGAGGTGTAACCTGGCGGCGTCGGATGGACTGACAGCTCATGGGGCCCCCGGGCAATAGGGGATCATGGGGCCCCTGTGTCCTTGCCCAAACTCAAAAAAGCCTATGAAAAAGGTACCAGGGGCATCTCATGGGGCCCCCTATTGACCCCGGGCCCTCGGGCAGTGCCTGAGTTTCCAAATGGTCAGTCCGCCCCTGCACAGGAACAACAAAACACACCCATGCAGGGGCTATCAATTGCACATAAAAAATTAGAAAAAACAGCGCTCTAACACCAACAGAGCAAAAGGTGCGCCCACACAGGGGCTATCAACGGCACTTAAATGAAAAAAACATTAGTATAACACCGATAGTAACTCAAACTAAAGGCAGCTATCCATCGCCACACCAAAAATAAACAAAAAAAAAGAAAAGGAAGGAGGAGTACAAAAGAAAAAAGATAACAAAACCAAGAACAGGGGTCCAAGAACGCCAATACCGAGCAACATCACATCCCCAGACTAGCCGGGCGGAGCGTAGGAAAGGGATATTGCAACTACGGCTCCCATATTTTCAAGAATTTACATTGGGAGTCGTTGCAGATACTCAACATCTGTTCATGGAGCATCATAGTGGTCATACGGTCCCGCATCCCCTGACGAGGGACAAACGGGCTCTTCCAGGCCTGAGCAATTGTTCTAGTGGCCGAAAAAACAAATAGGAAGCCAACTTCTGCTGATGAGCCAAGAGGCCCGGTATGGGACAATGACGTAAAGCGTACTGAGCTTCCCGGCGTATTGGAGAGATGGAACAAGGTGAAAAGGAGGCCAAACACACGAGACCAAAAACAAAACAGTCTCGGGCATGACCACCAGATATGCAATACATCACCACAATGGCCACAACGCCAAAACATTTTTTAAGTTTTGACATTGTCAGGGTAGATAAAGGTAACCTGCACCTTAACCCACATCTGGCCACCACTCCAACTCCCCTTCTAGGACCCCCAAGAGAGACACCCTACCCCTGAGTGGACTTTAAATGGACATGCAACCTTTTTTTTAATAACTATCAAATTTTGAATACAATTTAAATAACAAAAAATCATAACATGATAGACTAGATAAGGCTGCAGGTCCTTGAAGGCACCAAATGAGAATACCAAAAAACGTTATATCTGTGGTACCAATTAACTATGTTATGTCAAAACACTGCATTGGGAAAATTCTCAACTGACCTCAGACATGTTCTTGTCTACAACTACATGTTCAGTTGACTGACTACAGGACACCACACTGAAGATAGGTCCCCAACCATTTTCCAAAAACACAAGTCTTAACCACCTTTGAGGACCTCAAACCATGACCTCAATCCAGTCTGTCCAAATTTGAGTAGTAAGTAGGGCAGGAGGAAGGGCCACTCACTTGTTGAGTGCAGATCTCCAACTAAGGCTTGATGTACTCTTCCCCACAGACTATTCCTCAGAGCTCTTCTCCATCAGGCCACGTCTGACTAATCCTGTAAGCAGGGGGCGGACTGACAACTCATGGGGCCCCCGGGCAATAGGGGATCATGGGGCCCCTGTGTCCTTGTCCAAACTCAAAAACGCCTATGAAAAAGGTACCAGGGGCATCTCATGGGGCCCCACACTGACCCCGGGCCTTCAGGCAGTGCCCGAGTTTCCAAATGGTCAGTCCACCCCTGCCTGTAAGTGATCTCTCACGTACATTTTAAACTTTTAACTCCAGCCACCACCCTAGTTCTCTTTCCACCCAATCATGTAGGCTCATTACATAGCTATGGGCCTCTCTGAGTGGGGAAGGGGTTGAACCATTGTCAAGCTTTAATTGCTGTCTGTAACCCCAATTGGGAAATTTACCCTTTCTCATTTTCAACAGGACTAAGGCCTCATACGTATGGACATTTTTGGGATAAAATAAAAAAAATCCAGCATTTCCCCACCCCCAGGGAGCCACCATTGAAGTGCACAGCCAGCTTCTGTACTCATGTAAATGCTGATGTGTCTGTGCATTGGTGTTTTCCAGTACATGCATGTACAACATTGTTTCCCAAACGCGGAAATACATTTTATGCCTGGAAACATCCCTGTGCATGATATCCAAAGGTGAAGGAAAAACCAAGAATTTTCAGTTCTTACTGAAACAGGAATAAAGGGAAATAAACCAGTGGGGACTCTTGTTCTGTGGCAACTAAAAGGAAATTTTCCTTATTTTGGAGAAATGTCTACTGATATCCTCCTGTGCCTGCAAGACTGGAAGCAAAAGTAATTCTCCTCCGCAACTGGGGATGATATCAAAACGTATTCAGGCTTATGCTGTAGCCAAACATGTATTTGTAAGTTTTGGATAGATGAGAGAAGGATTAAAGTGGTTCTAAAGATTCAAGATTTCATACCTTCATGTATGAAACCTATGAAACCTTCATGTTTTTACCTTCATTCTATGCATGAAGGTAAAAAACCTTCTGTGTGCAGCCCCCCCCCCCCAATCCTTACCTGAGCCTCCTCCGATCCAGCGATGTTCTCGACAGCCTCTGCTGTCTGGGGACTCTTCCTCCTCATTGGATGAAAGAGCCGCAGGAGCCCATTGGCTTCTGGGATGTCAATCAAAGGCAGTGAAGCAAGCAGGAGAGAGCAGGGGGTGGGGCCGAGCTGTGGCTCTATGTGTCTTATGGACGAATAGAGCCAGGGGCGGACTGACAACTCATGGGGCCCCCGGGCAATAGGGGATCATGGGGGCCCCTGTGTCCTTGCACACACTCAAAGCACATCCAAAAAAGCCTTTAGAAGGTACAAGGGGCATTTCATGGGGCCCCCTACTGACCCCAGGCCCTTGGGCAGTGCCCGAGTGCTCGAATGGTCAGTCCGCCCCTGAATAGAGCAGTGGCTGCATACAGCAGTGCCCCCAGGCAGTGGTGAATTTAGGTTTTTGCTGCCCTAGGCAACACAAAAAGTGACCCCCCCCCACGGAGAGAGCCTAACACCAATCAACAACACCCCCCTCTCTCCTCCCTCCCCCCCCTCCCCTCCCCACCCAAGAGAGCCTTCCACTACCACCACCCTCCATATGCTGGCCACCCCCCCCCCAACGAGAGAGAAAGACACTCACCTTCACAGCTCCAGACATCCCCTGGTATGAGAGTCAGGCTCTGCATACACCATCAAGCAGCCTGCAGCCTCTCTTGGATTCCACCTGGCCCCCATTCTGCGTGCAGGGGCGGACTGACCATTTGGAAACTTGGGCACTGCCCAAGGTCAGTAGGGAGCCCCATGAGATGCCCCTGGTACCTTTTTCATAGGCTTTTTTGAGCTTGGGTAAGGACACAGTGGCCCCGTGATCCCCTATTGCCCGGGGGCCCCATGAGTTGTCAGTTTGCCCCTGGCTACGTGTTTCCCTTTTTCTGTCCTTTCTTCCAGGGAGCAGTGCTGCCCCCCTGAAAAATGCCTCCTTAGGCAAATGACTTGTTTGCCTTGTGGTAAATACACCCCTGCCCCCAGAGCAAGCGGCTTTTCCTGGGGGCACTGCTTGAAGGGGAGGAGCCAAGTGGTGCATTGGCGGGGACCCAAAAAGAAGAGGATCGGGGCTGTATAGACATGTTTGTTATTAAAAATCAAACGAAAAAAAAAAGTGTAAAGAAAATAAAGCTGCACCCAAACACTTAACCCCTTCCCTCCAAAAAAACAATTTGGAGCCCCATTCAACCCTTATCAAAATCAATGACAAGCTAAAATATGCTTTTGGTTTACAAGAATTTAGCTGCATTTTTGTGTTAGTCGTGGTCATGGCCATATGCTTACAGGGCCATATCTTCTGAACACAGACATTTTGCATTTGGAGAATACATCCCTGAACACAGCCTTGACTGTGAGCGCCACTCATATGTGTTTACAGCCACGTGCAGCTGAAAAGTATGTCAGCCTGTCATTGTTTTTGGTGACCTCAGGCTGTAGGTACCGCCTGTGCCTCACTAACACCAAAATGTGCCTAATTTTTACACAGTACTGGAGAATGCAGCCATGTCAGTTTATTTTTTGCTGTGGCCTGATTGTGAAAAGTTCTCTTTACTTCCTTAGTGAGGACACAGGAAATGAAAGGAAATATTATCCGTGTTTTTACAATTTACAATGATAACTTAGGATAACCAACTTATACTCACCGGCCACTTTATTAGGTCCACCTGTTCAATTGCTTGGTAACACAAATTGCTAATCAGCCAATCACATGGCAGCAACTCAGTGTATTTAGACATCTGGACGTGGTGAAGAAGACTTGCTGAAGTTCAAACTGAGCATCAGAATGGGGAAGAAAGTGACTTTAAACGTGGCATGGTTGTTGGTGCCAGATGGGCTGGTCTGAGTGTTTCAAAAACTGCTGATCTACTGGGATTTTCACACACAACCATCTCTAGGGTTTACTGAGAATGGTCTGAAGAAGAGAAAATATCCAGTGAGCAGCTGGTGTGTGAAGGAAAATGCTTGCTGAGGTCAGATGTCAAGGGAGAATGGGCAGACTGGTTTCAGATGGTAGAAAGGCAACAGAAACTCAAATAACCACTTGTTACATCCAAGGTATGCAGAATACCATCTCTGCAGGCACAACACATAAAACCTTGAAGCAGAAGGGCTACAGCAGCAGAAGACCACACCGGGTCAGCTAAGAACAGGCAATGGAGGCTACAATTTGCACAGGCTCACCAAAATTGGACAATAGAAGATTGGAAAAAAAAAATGCTGCCTGGTCTGGTGCATCTGGATTTCAGCTGCAACATTCAGATGGTAGGATCAGAATTTGGCATAAACAACATGAAAGGATGGATCCATCCTGCCTTGTATCAATGATTCAGGCTGGTGGTGGTGGTGTCATGGTGTTTTGGATCCATCCTGACTTGTATCAACGATTCAGGCTGGTGGTGGTGGTGTCATGGTGTGGTGGATCCATCCTGCCTTGTATCAACGGTTCAGGCTGGTGGTGATGGTGTCATGGTGTGGGGGATCGATCCTGCCTTGTATCAATGGTTCAGGCTGGAGGTGGTGTCATGTTGTGGTGGATCCATCCTGCCTTGCATCAGTGGTTCAGGCTGGTGGTGGTGGTGGTGTCATGGTGTGGTGGATCCATCCTGCCTTGTATCAAAGGTTTAGGCTGGTGGTGGTGGTGTCATGGTGTGGTGGATCCATCCTGCCTTGTATCAATGGTTCAGGCTGGTGGTGGTGGTGTCATGGTGTGGTGGATCCATCCTGCCTTGTATCAACGGTTCAGGCTGGTGGTGATGGTGTCATGGTGTGGGGGAGATTTTCTTGGCACTAGCAAAGTGTATCCAATAAAGTGACTGGTGAGTGTATATACAGTCTGACTATATATGAAAATTAATTTCATGCCAGATATTATTACCATCAGATACTTAGACTATACATGTCTATTCCATACTTCTGATGACTTTGACCCTTTTATGACCATTACACCAAGCAACTCCAAGGGCTTCTCTGCTGCATTAGCCCATGAGATATTTTTTTTTCTCCACCCATGAGTTTTACCCACCACCTTAATATCTCTCCTCAGGACCTAGGGCCAGGTTCCCCAGAGGCATTGAGTGTGACTGTTGACTTCCTGCATGGAGATGGAGTATACTCCATGTGCCAAACTGGAAGGTTGTGTTTACTATACAGTAAGCATTGGTTACTTGCAGCCTTACCAAAAATACGTGCTTTTCATCTTTGTCAAATCATCACATACTGCATATTTCCCACACTATAAGGGCTCTCCCATCTCCTCCTCTTGTTTTCTTTTTTTAGCTGGTGAACATCGCAGTTTTTTCCCCGCAACAAAATCTACCACCCTACAAGCTGTGACTGTAATTTTGTGGAAACACAATTATACTTTTAACAGTTATTTGAAAATCACCTTTTATAAGAGGGCTGGTACCATGATTTAGTGTCTTGCAGCACTAGGGTCCTTGGTACAATTCTCGGCAAACAATGCATGTTCTCCCTGTGCTTCCATGGGTTTCCCATACCCTCCAACTTTCTGAGTTAGGAAAGGACACAATGTAGCACAAATAATGTTTGCATAAACCACAGCCCTACCACACCCCCAATTACGTGAACATTGAAGAATCATTATACAAAAAATGATTGAGTGAACAGACTTCACCAGTACTTTTCCCTTATACTGGCTTTTCATAATAACAAATGCAATCATTATGAGTTTGGGTGACAGGTTTTGTAACGCTCTCCAGCTTAGCTAGATAGCAGTTGTTGTTTTATTTTTTAGGCAGAGGCTAAGTAGCAGCCTGGGATGAGTCAGTCTGGGAGTGAAGAAGAGAGGTTACCTCTGGACATGCCAGGGAGTTTCTGAAGATCAGAGCTTCTGGAGCCCTCCCACCTCCAGAAACCTGAGAGGGTGTAGGAGGGGAGGTAGCTCAGATTTGGCCAATTCCCTGGGCATGGTGGCCAAGTCAACCCTTAAGAATCACAGAGCCTGGGAGAGTTGAGTTAGTGTCGGGTGAAAGATGGAGTGAGAGACTGGAGTGTGGAGCCTGGGAGGGGGCCCAGGAAAGGGGTCTACCTGCAGGCATTTACTGGAGAAGAGGATCTCCACTGTACCACCATCTTCAAGGGAGGATATCCTAAACAGCAGGGAAGGAGCCAGCCCAGTGAAAGGCCTGAAGGCATCCACCAATCCATTAAGCTGTCAGGAAGGACAGTGTGAGTACTCTTACACACCCTGGGCTGCATAAGGGGAGAGGGTAGTCAGGTGGAAAACCCAACTAGCTTCTCTTCTGGGGCTACTGTGTTAAATTGGCAGCTTCTGGGCCCTCTTGCTCAGGGAATACCCTCAGTACAGCTGGGCAGGGGCAGACTGACAACTCATGGGGCCCCTGTGTCCTTACCCAAACTCAAAAAAGCCTATGAAAAAGGTACCAGGGGCATCTCATGGGGCCCCCTACTGACTCTGGGCCCTCGGGCAGTGCCCGAGTTTCCAAATGGTCAGTCCGTCCCTGCAGCTGGGTGAAGAGAAGGATTCATCTGCGGTCTGAGGAGGTACACCAGAGAGCTGGAATGCTCTTAAAGGAGAAACTATTTTTGCCCACATCTGTACATAGTTGCTAAGGAGTTCATCCTCAAGTTTGGAGTTTTTTGGGCATCCCACATACCCCTCAACCCCATCCAAGTTCTAAATCCCTTTAATAAAATCACAAAACCAAGCTCAAGGACTGTTTACTGACTGAATTCAATGTGTGAATGAAAGTGTGTATTACCTAGCTGTGCAGAGCCGTAGGTGGACCCAAAACTCAGCGACTCCTAAGGGGGCAGTGCTGCAATTTATTGCAAGATAATACTTTTGATAAATAGTACATTTTTATGGTCTTTACATTAAGCCAAAAAAGAGAGACAACTAAGGAGGAAGGTGGGACAGATGTTCTTGGGCCCACAAGAGGGTTATAGGTTTCCACTGGGTACTCTGGTTTCTCTCAACACTCCAAAAACATGCTGGTAGGTTAAAGTGGAGTTCCGGCCCCTGCCACCTCCCCCCAAAAAAATTTAAAGTCAGCAGCTACAAATACTGTGGCTGCTGACGTTTAATAGTTGTAGACTTACCTGTTCAGGCATCCAGCGGTGTCCTCACCCCGAGCCGATTCTACAATCAGCTGTTGGGTGCTGGCACTGCCATCTTGACTAAGGGAAACCGGCAGTGAAGGCTTGTGGCCTCACCGCCGGTTTCTTACTGCGCATGTGTGAAGTGCGCGGTACTTCGTGAATGAGCTGCAGTCCTCTGGGACCTTGGAAGTGTCCTAGAGGGCTGCAGGGGGTGCCGAACTTCTGGCTGAGTTTGTCGCCAGAAGTGGGAACGGGTACCTGTCAAAACCAGGTACCTGCTCCCCCCTTCCCCCAAAGGATGCCACTTTCAGGTGGAACTCCGCTTTAATTGGCTCCTGTCTAAATTGGCCCTACTATCTTTGTACAAATTGGCTATGCACATGCGTTATCCCATTCTGCATACCCATCCCAAGTTGAGCAGCTGAGGAGGGTTGAGGGAGAACCTGGCAACCTACCTTGTAAAAACAATTCACCAAGAAAATCCTATGGAGATGGTTTTCAAGCCTATGAGACATGGTGCCGGCGAGTTGGCCCATTGAATCGCCAAGAGTTGGATATGACTCAGTAGACATTCTTCATGGGACATTGATTTAAAACTGAATATTTGCTCACATAAAGATCTTACTCTATTTATGTTCTATGGAAGGCATGAAGAATGGTCTTTGCCAGTTGCTGGAAAATGCAGCATTGGAATCAATTTATTATGTGCCGTCTTTTCATATTTACCATTGCAACTGTGAACAATCCAAATTCCCTTTAGGAATCCTGAAAGGAAGATTTTCACTTTATATTTACCTCCCCGTGACTGTCTGGGGACATCTGTATGACAATGATATTAGAGATAACATTAATAGAACATTCTATATGAAATATTATGACACAACTCACCCCACATGTTCACCTCGTGTTTGGTTGTTAGATGAAAAACCACCTCCTAGTCAGTGGTGTATTTAGGGTTTGTGCTGCCCTAGGCAACACAAACATCACCCCCCCCCCCCCCCCCAAGGACACTGACCAACACAACCTCCCCTTCCCCCTCCCGCAGAGAGAAAATGAACCAACAACACCCCTGCCCCGCACCCGGGAGAGCCTTCCACTGCCCCCCCCGGCGATAGAGACACGCCCATTTTCACAGCCCCGGGCATCCCCGGGAGCGAGAGCTAGGCTCTATATACACCATCAATCTCTCTCGGATCCCAGCTGGTTCCCATGGTGCACGTGTCCCTTCTTCTGGGGGGAGGTGCTGCCCCCCTGTAAAATGCTGCCCTAGGCAAGTGCCTTGTTTGCCTTGTGGTAGATACGCCCCTGATCCAACCATGCATCGCTCTTTAGAAAGCAAAGCAAGCGCGATCAAGCCTTTAGTGGGTGTGTGCAGTGGTGTATTTAGGTTTTGTACTGCCCTAGGCAACACAAAAATTGGAACCGCCACCCAGTGAGAGAGCCTGACATTGACCAACAACATCCCTGCCCCCACCCGGAGAGACAGTCACTCACTTTTACAGCTCTGGACATCCCTGGGAATCGAGAGTCAGGCTCTGCATACACCATCAAGCAGCCTCTCTCAGATCCCACCTGGTCCCCATGCCACAAGTATCCATTTTTCCAGGGGGCAGTGCTGCCCCCCTGAAAAATGCCTCCCTAGGCAAGTGCCTTGTTTGCCTTGTGGTAGATACGCCCCTGATCCAAACATGGATCACTCTTTAGAAAGCAAAGCAAGCGCGATCAAGCCTTTAATGGGTGTGTGCGGTGGTGTATTTAGGTTTTGTACTGCCCTACGCAACACAAAAATCAGAACCGCCACCCAGTGAGAGAGCCTGACATTGACCAACATCACCCCTGCCCCCACCCGGAGAGACAGTCACTCACTTTTACAGCTCTGGACATCCCTGGGAATCGAGAGTCAGGCTCAGCATACACCATCAAGCAGCCTGCAGCCTCTCTCAGATCCCACCTGGTCCCCATGCCGCAAGCATCCATTTTTCCAGGGGGCAGTGCTGCCCCCCTGAGAAATGCCTCCCTAGGCAAGTGCCTTGTTTGCCTTGTGGTAAATACGCCCCTGATCCTAGTAAAGTGTATAATAGATATGCTGAAGCTTCCGTGTATATAATAATTATCTCAATCCTCAGATCATGTACTAGTATCAACATGTGCAGAACAATGAACTAATGGGAGTAATCATAAGAATGTGACTCAACCACACAATAAATGAATGTCCATATGTCAGCAATCCACATTAAAAGTGAAAAAAAAAAGTAAAAGATGTGACAATCCTTCTTTTCCCCTTGTTAGGTTGATGAGCATGTTATCATTCCAAATGACCTCCACCATCCCCTATGGAGCATGCTTTCACCTTAACCTCCCTAGCGGTCTGATTATGTCAGTATTTCTGTGCTCAAAGCGGTACATATTTTTGCATGGAAATATGTCATTTTTTTATTGTCGGCCTGTCATTCTTAGGAATAACTCACTGAAATCTGTCCGAACAAGTCTAGTAAACATTCCGGGTAGGATAAAATTTGAAACACAAAATCATAAAATATAATATAATAAATAATCATAAAAAATAATAATAATATAATAATAAATATAATTCAATAATATAATCAAACCAAAAACACTGAAATGTGAAATAGAGCGCCAAGTTCGCACATCGCTGAGCTCAGTCGCAGAATCGTTTTCAGTGTCTGATGAGGAATTTCCCCCACCAATCATTATCACTCAATTCTGCAAGTGGTTCTGATTTACTATCGCTGTTCTCTAGCCGGTCTAAAACCGCGTCTGACCTAAAGGGACGCTTTTTGGACGCCATGGACGTTTCTCAGTTTCCAGGCAGAAAGAACAGTAAAAATGCAGGCAGGGTGCCGGACAAAGCACTCGGGACACAATGTATGTGAAATGGTTTGATACAGGAATGTTATACTATGTGATTTTAGTGTATTTAGTGAATGTCACTTTTACAATTTTAAATTTTTCCCGCCAGTTCCGTCCCCCGTACGTCCCGACGTCGCAGGGAACGGAACCCTGAAGACGGATGCCGGCATCGACCGGAGGACATTACAGGGGACACTGCAGGGGGGACATCGCGGGAGTGCAGGACAAGGTAAGTGCAGAAGGGATCCCAGAGCAACGCTGCAGTGTATTCCCGAGTGTAGCTCGGGGGGGTTACCAATTGTGGTGCTGAAACTTTACCCCGAGCTACACTCGGGAATACCACCAGGGAGGTTAATGGGGAGTGGAGGACCAATCTTTAAAGTGGAACTTCCCTTTTTGGGTGGAACTTTTAAGAACAGAAAGTGTTCATGGGTTTCATTCCATCCCATATCCCAGCTACACTCGGGAATACCACCAGGGGGGTTAATTGATGGACCTTTGATGTACAGGTCAGACCACCATGTTCTCTTTAAATGCTGGGAAAAGCAATGGCCGCTGATGTGTAATCAAAATCTCTCCAAACATGGAGCTTAACCAGAAGATACACTCATCGGCCATTTTATTAGGTACAGCCGTTCACTTGTATGGTAACACAAATTGCTAATCAGCCAATCACATGGCGGCAACTCAATGCATTTAGCTATCTAGTCGTGGTGAAGACAACTTCCTGAAGTTCAAGCCGAGCATCAGAATGGGGAAGAAAGGGTATTTAAGTGACTTTGACCATGGCATGGTTGTTGGTGCCAGGCCGGCTAGTCTGAGTAATTAAAAAATGGCTGATCTACTGGGATTTTCATGCACAGCCATCTCTAGGGTTTACAGAGAATGATCTGAAAAGGAGAAAATATCCAGTGAGTAGCAGTTTTGTGCCTTGTTGATGTCAGAGGAGAATGGGCAGGCTGGTTGCAGATGATAGAAAGGCAACAGGAACTCAAATACCCGCTTGTTACAATCATCTCTGAATGCAAAACATGTTGAACTTTGAAGCAGATGGGCTACAGCAGGAGAAAACTACTCTGGGTGCTAATGTCCCCATCTTCTGATGGCTCCTTCAAGCAGGATAATGCTCCATGTCACAAACTCAAATCATCTCCAACTGGTTCCTTGAACATGACAATGAGGTCACTGGACTGCAATGGCCTCCACAGTCACCAGATCTCCATCCAGTAGAGCACCTTTGGGATGTGGTGGAACGGGAGTTTCCCATCATGGATGTGCAGCCGACAAATCTGCAGCAACTGCGTGATGCCATCATGTCAATATGGACCAAAATCTCTGAGGAATTCTTTCAACACCTTGTTGGATCTACAGTATGCCACAAAGAATTAAGGCAGTCCTGAAGGCAAAAGGAGGTCCAGCCTGATACCAGCAAGGTGGACCTAATAAAGTGGCCGGTGAGTGTACACTCAACACTTGGCAACAACACTTGGCCTTTTGCCTGCCAAACTCTGCAGTTCTTGATTGTCCCTGGAGGTCCTTCCTTTGAAATCATGACAAGCTGAATTTCTTCCCTATGCAGTGAGTGCAATCCTGTTTATTTACCTGTTTGTTTAATGGATTTTCTACACTTAGATGGGGGCATCCTTTTGAGCTTTCCTTTAATGTGTAGTAGAGGTGCCTACTCAGGGGTGTATTTACCACAAGGCAAACAAGGCATTTGCCTAGGGCGGCATTTTTCAGGGGGGGCAACAGCATTTTTCAAGGGGGCAGCACTGCCCCCCAAAAGAAGGGATGGCAGAAGGGACACTCGCAGCATGGGGACCAAGTGGGATCTGAGAGAGGCTGCAGGCTGCTTTATGGTGTATGCAGAGCCTGACTCTTGTTCCTGGGGGTGTCCTGAGCTGTGAAGGTGAATGTCTTCACTCTCGTAGGGATGGGGGGGGGGTTGCCAGTGTATGGGGGCGGTGGTAGTGGAAGGCTCTCTTGGGTGGGTGGGGCCTGGGGTGTTGCTAGTCAATGTCAGGCTCTCTTCGTGGAGGAGGGGGGTGTTGTTCAGTGTCAGGGTCTCTCCGTGTGGCGGGTGGGAGGGGGAGCAGAAATTTTGTGTTGCCTAGGGCAGCATGAAACCTAAATACATCACTGGGCCTACTACAGAGATTTCTACCTTCTAGATCAGGGGTGCCAACTCAATTTATTGTGGGCCACATCAGCATTATGGTTGCCCTCAAAGGGCTAGTGGTATCTGTAAGACTAGATGTCCAGAGTACCCCACCATCAGAAGTCAAGAGTACCCCACCCTCCCTGACTTCACAGTGTCCCCCCTAACCTTGTGTTGATGCCAAGAGGAAACTGGGGTGTAGCTGGGATGCAGAAAGTGAAGGGTCTGGAGGAGGACCAGAGAAGTTCTGTCCTCCTCTCTGCTGCTGACTGCTGGGACAAGGTGGGGAGGAGATGAGGGGGAAGACGGCAACTGAAGGGGAGGTGTGAGGGCCACATAAAATGGCCTGGTGGGCCGGATTCATCCCTCGGGCCTTGTGTATGACACGTGTTCTAGAGGCATCCCACAGGTATGGTGTATGAATAGTTACAATGGTCCAAGATGGTCCACTATAATTATATAGAATTATCCATATCTAGAATTCTTCAAAAACCCAACTTTAGCACTTTAAGATCTGTCTCCTCGGGCTGCATATTTACTCGCTCTTTATTTTTGTTGCAGTTACACTTCTAAGAACCACAAATATTTGCTACTAAGATAATTTGCCTCCTATTGACGTCCGTCACTTTGTTTGTTTGGCTCCGACCCCTCCGGGGAAATGACTGTACATCGCAAAATGTAATTACATTCCGCATGCCCGCCGCTCAGGTCACTTGGCAATACGCCGTTCCGGAGACGTAGCGATTTATGACAATGAACTCGACAAGCAGTTTAATTAATTGGTGGACCGTTTGGGGTTAAAGAAGGAACTTTGCCTTGTCTTTTCCAAGTTTGAGTCCCATTAATGCTTTTTAATTACTATGAAGTTCCAAAAAAATGCCATTTACAGAAATTATTTATTAATTCTCAGTTGGCCCAACTTCTTCTCTGAAGAAGAAAAGGCTTAAAGCTGAAGTCTGGGATAAAAAATCCATTGCTCATGTGTGTTCTTGTGTTCTTCGTGTATTTCTTCCAGATCTGTGCCGTAATCCAGTGTCAGACTTTCTGTAATAAAGACCGCTCACTTCCACTCTTTGTCCTTGTGCAGGGGGACTGGTCTGGTCTCCGCCCCCTCCTACCTGTAGCTTTCTGTAGGCAGCCTGTACTGAGTGGGAGGAGCCTGATGGGCTTCTCCCACAGTTCTGTTCTCTCTCACTTTGTTCCGGGATGATTGGTCTGCTCTCACCCCCCTCTCTCTCTTCTCTTCCCCCCTCCCCCCTCCCTCCCTCTATCTCTTTGTTCCGGGACGACTGGCCTTGTCTCCACCCCTCCTGTATTTTTCTGTAGGCAGCCTGTACTAAGTGGGTGGAGCCTGCTAGATCCCTCCCACAGTTCTACTCTCTCTCTTGGTTCCGGGGCGACTGATCTTGTCTCCACCCGGGGGCGGACTGACAACTCATGGGCCCCCGGGCAATAGTGGATCATGGGGCCCCTGTGTCCTTGCCCACATCCAAAAAAGCCTATGAAAAAGCCAATGAAAGGTACCAGGGGCATCTCATGGGGCCCCCTACTGACCCCGGACCCTCGGACAGTGCCCGAGTGCTTGAATGGTCAGTCCGCCCCTGTCTCCACCCCTCCTGTATTTTTCTGTAGGCAGCCTGTACTGAGTGGATGGAGCCTGCTGGGCCCCTCCCACAGTTATGCTCTCTCTCTCTCTCTTTGTTGCGGGGCGACTGGCCTTGTCTCCACCCCTCCTGTATTTTTCTGTAGGCAACCTATAGTGGGCGGGGCCTGCTTGGTTCTTCCCACTGTTCTACTCTCTGCACAGACTATGTACAGCAGAGTGATGTTGTCATGGCTTCTTTTGCAAGGTAACATCTGGGTTTGTAAAGACATTTATAGCACACAACATTTTTTGTCTTTATCCCTTTTACTGCCACCACCAAAAGTCCTATGGCAGTGGCGGGGTGAAGAGGTTACACTCCACAAGCCAACTCTTGGCTTCCTAATGAAAGCAATCCCCCCCCCCCCCACACACACACACACACACACCATGCTTCCTGGGATCCCCTGTCCCACCTGTGGGCCCAAGACCTACATGGTGGGTGTCAACAAGTGGAGGGGAGGGAGACCAGTGAACATTCATTTGCTGATCTCCCCTAGCTAGAAACAATGTGTAAAATGTCACTTTTGGTTTCTGGCTCTTGCAGTCAGGTAAGACGCTAATGCAGTACAATCCACACTCCATTAGCCTCAGTGGAAGGCAGGTGAGACATTAGGGGGTTTATTTACTATAGCTGGAGAGTCCAAAATCAGACTCACTTCTGCATAGAAACCAATCAGCTTCCAGGTTTCATTGCCAAAGCTTCATTGAACAAGCTGAGGTTAGAAGCTGATTGGTTTCTATGCAGAAGGGAGTCTGATTTTGGACTCTCCAGCTTTAGTAAATAAACCCCTAGGGGTCTAAAAGACCCCTAATGTCTCACTCAGCCCTTGATGTCGACTTAACACAAATATGCGCCCTCACAGAACTGGACTTTTTCTGTGGGGCCGCATATTCGCAAACCTGTCTTTGTGCTGGGAGCTCACCACACTGCGCACTCCCAGCACAAAGACCGAGGTGTCACTGAGAGCCCCAGGTCCCATTCTAACGATCGCAACCCGGGACTCCCGATTCAGGGTCACACAATCCCTGTGATAGTCTCTGATTGGCTATCACAGTGATCAGTCACTATACAGCCCGGCCCCCTTGTTTTTTTCTCTCTCTAAGAATGGAGAACAGAGATACATTGTATCATTATGTACATCCTATTATACATTGTAGCATTATATACACCCTATTATACATTGTATCATTATATACATCCCATTATACATTGTATCATTATATACATTCCATTATACATTGTATCATTATATACATCCCATTATACATTGTATCATTATAGACATTCCATTATACATTGTATCATTATATACATCCTATTATACATTGTATCATTATATGCATTCTATTATACATTGTATCATTATATACATCCTATTATACACTGTATCATTATATACATTCTATTATACATTGTATCATTATATACATCATAGTATACATTGTATCATTATATACATCCTATTGTACATTGTATCATTATATACATTCTATTATACATTGTATCATTATAGACATTCCATTATACATTGTATCGTTATATACATTCCATTATACATTGTATCATTATATACATCCTATTATACATTATATCATTATATACATTCTATTATACATTGTATCATTATATACATCCTATTTGTCACGGTGTAAGGTCAGGTTCAGAGACCAGTTGCTATAGCAGTAAAAGGCTTACCTGGAACCAGCAGGATAGGTACACCAGCGGATCCCCCTGGGAATGACGCAGGCTCACCTGAGGTGCGGGGTCTAAGTATTAACCGGTATTCACCAGAGCTCCTAATGGTGGAGATGGATTGGGCTGCGTGTTAATACCAGGTCGCAGATCTCAGGATCACCCCACCAGGGAATGAGCAGACTGGGAACCAATAGCGGATCAACAGGTTAGGGATCAGACGAAAGCAGAGTCGGTCACAAGCTAAGGGTCGGTCACAAATGGTAGCAGATCAATCGTAGTACGTTAGGATGAGATGAAATTGTGGTCAGGAACAAGCCAAAGGTCAGTAGCGGAGGTGTAGACAGCAGCAGGAACAGTAGCGGGATATTGGCTGGAAAGGCACAATAATCTGGCAAGGAGGAAGTCCAAGGACATGGCTTATATAGGAAGTTCATGGGAGGAGCAAGGAGTTCAAGGTTCAAGAGTAATCAAGGCACAAGGCAGGATTATCCAATAGAAGAGGCAGAGTGTTGTCCAGCATCCTAGGTAGCTCAATGAGAAGAGATACTGCCTGACAGAGTAGAAGTCCCAGGTTCAAGCCCAGGCCCTGACACTATTATACATTGTATCATTATATACATTCTATTATACATCATATCATTATATACATTCCATCATACATTGTATCATTATATACATTCCATTATACATTGTATCATTATATACATTCTATTATACATCATATCATTATATACATTCCATTATATCATTATATACATTCCATTATACATTGTATCATTATATACATTATATTATACATTGTATCATTATATACATCCCATTATACATTGTATCATTATATACATCATATTATACATTGTATCATTATATACATTCTATTATACATTGTATCATTATATACATCCCATTATACATAGAATGTATATAATGATACGATGTATAATGGGATGTATATAATGATACAATGTATAATAGGATGTATATAATGATACAATGTATAATAGGATGTATATAATGATACAATGTATAATGGGATGTATATAATGATACAATGTATAATATGATGTATATAATGATATAATGGAATGTATATAATGATATGATGTATAATAGAATGTATATAATGATACAATGTATAATGGAATGTATATAATGATACAATGTATAATAGAATGTATATAATGATGCAATGTATAATGGGATGTATATAATGATACAATGTATAATAGAATGTATATAATGATACGATTATACATTGTATCATTATATACATCCCATTATACATTGCATCATTATATACATTCTATTATACATTGTATCATTATATACATCCCATTATACATTGCATCATTATATACATTCTATTATACATTGTATCATTATATACATCCCATTATACATTGTATCATTATATGCATTCTATTATACATTGTATCATTATATACATCCTATTATACATTGTATCATTATATACATCCTTTTATACATTGTATCATTACATACATCCCATTATACATTGTATCATTATATACATCCCATTATACATTGTATCATTACATACATTCCATTATACATTGTATCATTACATACATCCCATTATACATTGTATCATTATATACATCCCATTATACATTGTATCATTATATACATCCTATTATACATTGTATCATTATATACATCCTTTTATACATTGTATCATTACATACATCCCATTATACATTGTATCATTATATACATCCCATTATACTATGTATCATTATATGCATTCCATTATACATTGTATCATTGTATACATTCCATTATACATTGTATCATTGTATACATCCTATTATACATTGTATCATTGTATACATCCTATTATACATTGTATCATTATATGCATTCTATTATACATTCTATCTCTCTAACTCCTTTCATAGAGAGAAAAAAAAATGTTTTTTTTTTTAAAAAAAAGATAAATAAATATTAAAAAATAAAAGAAAAAATAAAGAAAAAAAATACCTAGATCAAGGTTTGATGTAGTTCAGTGCCAGGGTTAATGTTTGGGTCAAAGGTCAGGGTCAAAGGTCAGGAGTAAAAAAATTGGTCTCAGTGTCAGTTAGTGTCAATGTCAGTGTCAGTGTGTTTTAGGTAAAAAATAAAAAAGGATAGAAACAAAATGCGCACTATTGTTTCTGGGCTGTACTCCGGGTACAAACAACAAACAACACACACATATATGGTATCGCTGCGATCGTCAGGAGCTGGAGAATTTATATTTATACCCAGCACCTAAAACTGCCCCACACACAAAATTTTCCCCACCCCCAAGTGCTTGCACACACGATCGTAAATTGGGGGTTCCTATGTAAGAAAACGTTGCTTGAGGTACACGTTACATATCGCCATACACGTGTGAGAGCCATTATTCACAGTTCATGCTAAACTGATGACCTGTAGGAGCTTTTAAATCATCACCCATGGCAAATATAGGGTACCAAAGTTTGTTGTTTGTTTGCAGATAATAACTTTGTGCTATTGGTATATTTGACAAAACTGTACAGGTGGCAATCCAATGGGGCATCTACACTCACCAGCAACTTTATTAGGTACACCTGCTCCATTGCTTGGTAACACAAATTGATAATCAGCCAATCAAATGACAGCAACTCAATGCATTTAGGCATCTAGATGTGGTGAAGAAGACTGACTGAAGTTCAAACCGAACATCAGAATGGGGAGGAAAGGGGATTTAATAACTTTGAACGTGGCATGGTTGTTGGTGCCAGGTAGGCTGGTAGGAGTATCTCAAAAATTGCTGATCTGCTGGGATTTTCACGGACAACCATCTCTAGGGTTTACAGAGAATGGTCCGAAAAAGAGAAAATATCCAGTTGTGTGGAGGAAAATGCCTTGTTGATGTCAGAGGTCAGAGAAGAATGGGCAGACTTCTTCCAGATGATAGAAAGGCAATAGAAACTCGATGTCAATATGGACCAAAATCTCTGAGGAATGTCTCCAACACCTTGTTGAATCTACAGCACGAAGAATGAAGGCAGTTCTGAAGGCAAAAGGGGGGTCCAACCCGATACTAGCAAGGTGGATCTAATAAAATGTGATATGTAGCCTGCTCCCATGAACAAAGGAACTGCCGCAGTAACCTTGGAATCTGAAAGTAATATTTGACTGTGAAAATCGGAGTGCCTCACTAAAGTGTTACAGTCCAAAATAAGACTTTACTCCAAACGTATAGTAGGTGCTACAGCCAAAGTGATTCAGGACCACCCATCGTCCCCTTCATCAGGACTTATAGTAAAAGAAGCCAGAAGTATATTCCAAGCAGAGGCGTCCCTAGGGTTGGTGTCACCCGGTGCGGTAACACTTGGTGACACCCCCTCTGACAATCCCCGCAGGATGGATGGGATCTGCAGATTGGGGAGCATAATGGATCAGACTCCGATCCATTATTCTCAATCCGCAGATCCGAACCATCGTGCGGGGATCGTCGGCTTTCTTTACAACTTACCTTTTCTTGGAGCGGGTCCGGGACAACTGCGCATGTCCCGGTTTCAGGCACGATCAACTGATGATAGCAGTAGTTCTATCATCGATTTATCGTGCCTGAAACCGGGACATGCGCAGTTGCTTCAGGGGGACATCTACGTGGGAGACACATCTTGCCGATACACCGGTGTCACCCCGCAGGATCGTCCGAGTGCAACCTATACCGGGTGACACCGAATCCAAGAAAAGGTAAGAAAAGGTAATTTGTAAAGAAAGCCAATGATCGTCGGCTTGCTTTACAGTTTACCTTTTTGTGGAGCGGGCCTGGTGTCACCCCGTGCGGTCGGTGTCACCCGGTGCGGACCGCACCCCCCGCACCTGCCTCGGGACACCACTGATTCCAAGCATCAACTGCTCTCTCAGGAAAACAATACGATTAGTTTTGTTAGATTAGTGTTGAACTTTCCTCCCGCTAATTTGAGGTCATGTCAGCTGGAAAGTTCGAAACTAATCTTAGTAAGTATTATTTTACTGGAAGGGTGGTTGATGCTTGGAATGGATTTCCAGCAGAGGAGAAAGTCAATCAACAGTAGGTGGCTTGAAACATGCTTGGGACCAGAGCCACTGTTAGGAAAATCATGGGGCCCTGTACAGACTACCTGACAGGGCCCCCTTGAACCCCACCCCTGGCCCCTCCCTTGACCCCGCATTGAAACAAAATGGAGCTTTGCCTTCACGTGCATGCAGTAGAAAGGGGAGCAATTACAAATACAAGTGTAAATGAGGCCTAAGGCTACAGGGCTTTTTTTCTCAGAGAGTAAGTACAGGAACTCTATCACGCCCCCATCGCAACACTTGCCATCAACATCATCAACAACACCCCCCATGTGCTATATACAGAATGCAGAGTTCAAGAATGCTCTACATACAGAGTGCAGGGTTCAGGAGTTTATTATGTGCAAAAGTGCAGAATTCAGGGGTGCTCCATGTACAGAGTGCAGAGTTCAGGAGTGGATTACATTCAGAGTACAGGGTTCAAAAGTGCACAACGTACAGAGTGCAGAATTCAGGATTGAGCTACATACAGAGTGCAGAGTTGAGTGCAGTACACTCAGAGTGCAGGGTTCAGGAGTGCATTACACTCAGAGTGCAGGGTTGAGGAGTGCAGTACACTCAGAGTGCAGGGTTGAGGAGTGCATTACACTCAGAGTGCAGGGTTGAGGAGTGCATTACACTTAGAGTACAGGGTTGAGGAGTGCATTACACTCAGAGGGCAGGGTTCAGGAGTGCATTACACTCAGAGTGCAGGGTTGAGGAGTGCATTACACTCAGAGTGCAGGGTTGAGGAGTGCATTACACTCAGAGTGCAGGGTTCAGGAGTGCATTACACCAGAGTGCAGGGTTGAGGAGTGCATTACACTCAGAGTGCAGGGTTCAGGAGTGCATTACACTCAGAGTGCAGGGTTCAGGAGTGCAGTACACTCAGAGTGCAGGGTTCAGGAGTGCATTACACTCAGAGTGCAGGGTTCAGGAGTGCATTACACTCAGAGTGCAGGGTTGAGGAGTGCATTACACTCAGAGTGCAGGGTTCAGGAGTGCATTACACTCAGACTGCAGGGTTCTGGAGTTCATTACACCAGAGTGCAGGGTTGAGGAGTGCATTACACTCAGAGTGCAGGGTTCAGGAGTGCATTACACCAGAGTGCAGGGTTGAGGAGTGCATTACACTCAGAGTGCAGGGTTCAGGAGTGCATTACACTCAGAGTGCAGGGTTCAGGAGTGCAGTACACTCAGAGTGCAGGGTTGAGGAGTGTATTACACTCAGAGTGCAGGGTTCAGGAGTGCATTACACTCAGAGTACAGGGTTGAGTAGTGCATTACACTCAGAGTACAGGGTTCAGGAGTGCATTACACTCAGAGTACAGGGTTCAGGAGTGCATTACACTCAGAGTACAGGGTTGAGTAGTGCATTACACTCAGACTGCAGGGTTCAGGAGTGCATTACACTTAGAGTACAGGGTTCAGGAGTTCATTACACCAGAGTGCAGGGTTCAGGAGTGCATTACACTCAGACTGCAGGGTTCAGGAGTTCATTACACTCAGAGTGCAGGGTTCAGGAGTTCATTACACCAGAGTGCAGGGTTCAGGAGTGCATTACACTCAGAGTGCAGGGTTCAGGAGTGCATTACACTTAGAGTACAGGGTTGAGTAGTGCATTACACCAGAGTGCAGGGTTCAGGAGTGCATTACACTCAGAGTGCAGGGTTCAGGAGTGCATTACACTCAGAGTGCAGGGTTCAGGAGTGCATTACACTCAGAGTGCAGGGTTCAGGAGTGCATTACACTCAGAGTACAGGGTTGAGTAGTGCATTACACTCAGAGTGCAGGGTTCAGGAGTGCATTACACTCAGACTGCAGGGTTCAGGAGTGCATTACTGTTACGGATCCGCCAGGTGGTGCCTCTGGCAGCCCACTAGACGGAATCACCCGGAGCGTGGAGTCTAAGTCCCGGTCTGCGTGTTTACCAGGGCCCCTGATGGTGGGAATGGACTTGAAGCAGAACCAGGACCAGGTCACGACCTCCGAGCAATACCACCAGTGGCAGAGGGAACCTCTGGGGATGAGTGTAAACCAGAAGAGAGCCAGATGTGAGGAGGCCGGCAGGACCAGGGAGGATAAACTGGTGGCTGTCACCGTGGGGGATGGCGAGGTACCGAGACGGCAGGCAGAGAGTGGTCAGGTCACACGCAGGGTCAGTATCGTAGTCAGTCTGCAGAATGGTCAAACAAGCTGGGGTCGGCATAGGAGAAGGCAGCGTAGTCAGGGGCAATCCGGGTCAAACTCAGGAGAAGGCAGAGTAGTCAAACAATCTGGGTCAGAGCTGGAGCAGGCAGAAGGGTCAAACAATCCGTATCAATAATCACAGGGCACAGGAAACTCAGGTAACAGGTCAGACCTTGCGGCAACTTGTCACAGTGCAGGGCATCTTTAAATATTGCGCCCTGCACTGTCATTGGCCACCCAGGATGTGCCCCCGGGCTGTCATTGGCCGCCCAAGGAGCGCCCGCGGCTCCTACTGCGCATGTGCGGAATCCTGTCAGCCGCAGCCCACCGGGACCTGGTGCTTGTGTCCCGGCATCAGCCGCTGCTATTGCGTGTGCGCCGGGGAAGGCACCACGGAGGTCCCTGACATTACACTCAGAGTGCAACTATAGTATGTGTGGTAATGAGGAAGGAGCTGATCTGCATACTCAAGGGCCTCTGACCAATCCCAAAGTAGGAGCCGTGGCATGGGGTCAGGGTAGCCCTTAAGTATTGGCAAGCCTGATCAGTAAATGGTCAGTGTCAGCTTGAAAATGATGTGAGAAGACTGGAGTTTGAAGTCAGAGGGAGTGGCCAACCTACAGGTAGGATCTGGGAAGGAGGATCTCTCAGCCTCAACCATCCCCTGAGAGAGGACAGCCTTGGAAGCAGGGAAGGAGCCAGTTCAGTATAAGGCCTGAAGGAAGCCACCAACCCAACACGCTTACAGGAAAGGACTGAGTAAATAATCCTGCACCCCCTGAACTGGATAAGGAGAGAAGGCAGTCAGGTGGCAAACCCAACTAGCTCCTCATCTGGGGCTGCTCTACTACAGTGGCAGTTTCTGGATCCCCTCACTCAGGAATTCACTCAAGCAGCTGGGTGAAGAGAAGGATTCATCTGGGGTCTGCGAAGGTACATCAGAAGGGCTGGAGAGCTCTCCAAAGAGAAACTGTCTGTCTATGGAGGTGTACATAGTTGCTATGGAGATTTGTTCTCATGTTCACAGTTCCTTGGGCATCCCATACACCCCTGAACCACATCCAAGTTCGATACCACTTACTAAAGCTAAAAAAAATAAGCTCAGTGTGCAAGTGGAACCCAAAAGACTCAGCGACTCCTAAGGAGGTAGTGCTGCATCTAAATCGCATCTGATCTGCTTCAAATGGGTTTTGCATTCTCGTGGACTCGTATGAAAAAGCAAAACCCTTCTTATGAGAACAAAAGACAGTCAACAGAGGCCTTAAAGTATTTGTAAACCATAACTGTGTAAAACAACCCATACAGTTTAAAATAGAAATGAAAAACAAAACATTTGTGCATAGATATATATAAAAAATATATATTTAAAAAAACATAAATACCTTTTTTCCCCTTTTTTATATAAGCAATCACATACCTTCTGTTCTCAGCTGCATAAGAGCTTAGTGAGCTGGAGGAAGGAAAACAGCAGCATGCTGATCTTCCCAGTGAATGGCTGTGAAGGGGGGGGGAGTTCTAGGACAAGTCTTATGATTGGAGGAGAGCAAACTGAGTTTCCAGCACAGCCAGAAAATTGACCACGCTGTGTTCTCATGCCTAGTGTGGTCAGTTTTTGATAGGAGTGCAGAGAGACTGGCAGGAACACCAGGGATTTCACACAAAGGAAGAAATACAAAGAGAACAGGATGCCTTTTCATAAAAGTACATGGTACAGCAGGCACATACAGTGGGGCAAAAAAGTATTTAGTCAGCCACCAATTGTGCAAGTTCTCCCACTTACAAAGATGAGAGAGGCCTGTAATTGGCATCATAGGTAGACCTCAACTATGAGAGACAAAATGAGAAAAAAATCCAGCCAATCACATTGGCTGATCTGGAAAGAATTTATTTACAAATTATGGTGGAAAATAAGTATTTGGTCACCTACAAACAAGCAAGATTTCCGGCTCTCACAGACCTGTACCTTCTTCTTTAAGAGGTTCCTCTGTCCTGCATTCATTACCTGTATCAATGGCACCTGTTTGAACTTGTTATCAGTATAAAAGACACCTGTCCACAACCTCAAACAGTCACACTCCAAACTCCACTATGGTGAAGACCAAAGAGCTGTCGAAGGACACCAGAAACAAAATTGTAGACCTGCACCAGGCTGGGAAGACTGAATCTGCAATAGGCAAGCAGCTTGGTGTGAACAAATCAACTGTGGGAGCAATAATTAGAAAATGGAAGACATACAAGACCACTGATAATCTCCCTCGATCTGGGGCTCCACGCAAGATCTCACCCCGTGGGGTCAAAATGATCACAAGAACGGTGAGCAAAAATCCCAGGACCACACGGGGGGACCTAGTGAATGACCTTCAGAGAGCTGGGACCAACGTAACAAAGGCTACCATCAGTAACACACTACGCCGCCAGGGACTCAGATCCTGCAGTGCCAGACGTGTCCCCCTGCTTAAGCCAGTACATGTCCGGGCCCGTCTGAAGTTTGCTAGAGAGCATTTGGATGATCCAGAAGAGGATTGGGAGAATGTCATATGGTCAGATGAAACCAAAATAGAACTGTTTGGTAGAAACACAACTCATCGTGTTTGGAGGAGAGAGAATGCTGAGTTGCATCCAAACAACACCATACCTACTGTGAAGCATGGGGTGGCAACATCATGCTTTGGGGCTGTTTCCCCGCAAAGGGACCAGGACGACTGATCCATGTACAGGACAGAATGAATGGGGCCATGTATCGTGAGATTTTGAGTGCAAACCTTCTTACATCAGCAAGGGCATTGAAGATGAATTGTGGCTGGGTCTTCCAACATGACAATGATCCCAAACATACCGCCCGGGCAACGGAGGAGTGGTTTCGTAAGAAGCATTTCAAGGTCCTGGAGCAGTAGCAGTGTAGATGTGGTGTAGTAGTGATGTAGTAGTGGTGTAGTTGTGGTGTAGTAGCAGTGTAGGTGTGGTGTAGTAGTGATATAGTAGTGGTGTAGTTGTGGTGTAGTGGACTGATCTATGTCCTGGACAGAATGAATGGGGTCATGTATCGTGAGATTTTGAGTGCAAACCTCCTTCCATCAGCAAGGGCATTGAAGATGAAACGTGGCTGGGTCTTCCAACATGACAATGATCCCAAACATACCGCCCGGGCAATGAAGGAGTGGTTTCGTAAGAAGCATTTCAAGGTCCTGGAGTGGCCTAGCCAGTCTCCAGATCTCAACCCCATAGAAAACCTTTGGAGGGAGTTGAAAGTCCGTGTTGCCCAGCGACAGCCCCAAAACATCACTACTCTAGAGGAGATCTGCATGGAGGATGGGCCAACATACCAGCAACAGTGTGTGCCAACCTTGTGAAGACTTCCAGGAAACGTTTGACCTCTGTCATTGCCAACAAAGGATATATAACAAAGTATTGAGATGAACTTTTCATATTCACCAAATACTTATTTTCCACCATAATTTGCAAATAAATTATTTCCAAATCAGCCAAATGTGATTGTCTAGATTTTTTTTTCTCATTTTGTCTCTCATAGTTGAGGTCTACCTATGATGCCAATTACAGGCCTCTCTCATTTTTGTAAGTGGGAGAACTTGCACAATTGGTGGCTGACTAAATACTTTTTTGCCCAACTGTATCAGCAATATGAAATGGTGATGTAGCCCCCTTGTCCTAAACTTGGTATACTTTGCAAATCTAGTTTTTGGCTGGGCTGTAATTGGCTTAGACTGATTATATAGTTTCTTTATCCGACTTTCCCCTAATCTTGGTTGGGTTGTGCACTTCTCATTGTCGACAGTAGGTGTCACTGGTACTACAGGTCATAGCATGAGATTGTACAACTAGCCTGGGTTATGAATATTTATATTTCTTCCAGACAGCTCAGTAGGAGCTTCTATGGCAGTTGTTGCATTCTGGGAGAGGGTATATATATATACCTGGGGCGGGCCATGTCCTTGCTCTTTTGCCTCAGGAGACCTTAAGGAGCACTGATGAGTTGGCACTGATGATGGGCACTCCTAGGCGGCACTGATGGGCACTGATAGGTGGCACTGATGGGTACTGGATTGACAGCACTGATAGGCAGCACTGATGAGTTGACACTGATGATGGGCACTAATAGGCGGCACTGATGGGCACTGATAGGTGGCACGGATGGGTACTGGCTCACAGCACTGACTGGTGGCACTGGTGGGTACTGACTAGCGGCACTGCTGGGTGGCACTGCAGAATGGCACTGCTGGGCTGCACTGATGGACACTGGTGGGTGGCACAGGTGGGTCACACTGCTGGGCACAGGTGGGTGGCATTGATGAGCACTGATAGGCAGGGGTGGGTGTCACTGCTGGGCATTTGTGGGCGGCACTGCTGGGCCCTGATGATTGGTGCCTATCCCTCCTCTGACAGCTGCCTGTTCTCGGCAGTACTTTCCTCACACTCTGACAGCATGAGGAAAGTGCAGCAGATTTTTGGCAATTGCATTTCCCGGTGATCAGCATGTCATTGGACACAGCTGATCATGTGGTAAAAGGCCGCTGTGATTGGCCTTTTACCATACCATGTGATCATCTGTGTCCGTAGGACACCCTCCCAGAACTGGACAGCCGCAGTGAAGCCGTCATTCAGCTATCTGCGGTCGGCAAGTGGTTAAAGGTTCTGATACTGTGAAGATGGACTTTGTTCTCGGTCCAAGGAGTCTGTAAGTGATCTGCATGGCATCTGGAACCCCTAACCCTCTCCTTCCAGTTCCTTTCAAGTTCATCATTAAAGCTTTGAAAAAGACCCAAAGCGACTGGCGCCCAGTTTCTGTTTTGATCTCCCTTTTTAGCCTTCCCTCTGGAGGTACTATCCTGTCTTCAGGGGAGTCGGGTGGGGGGAGGGGGGCTACATTGGGTTTACATATTCTTTAAAAAAAATAAAAATTCCCGGAGAGTTCCATTGTAGTCTAAAATCACATTTGCCCAAATTAACCACTTGTCGCCCAGCTACTGTAGATATACGGCGGCAGGGCAGCACTGGCAGGCAAAACCACGTTTTAAAACGTGTGTTTTGTAAACAAATAGGGGGCGCGCGCGAGGCGCGCCGCCACCCTATCTGTCCCGCCGATCACCGCCGCGGATGTCAGTTGCCGGGTCACAGCCGCTCCTTAGCGTATCGGCGGTAAACAGTGACAGAGAGCACAGCTGCAGTAGCTGTGCTGTCTGTCACTTCCCTGTCAGCTCGAGGATGAGCTGATTGAGAAAGAACAGTTTCTCTTTCTCGATCAGCCTTGCCCCGCCCAGTACACACCCCGCCCCCTAGTAAAACACTCCCCTCACTCCTATAACCCTTCCCTGCAAAATAAAGTTAACCCCTTCCTCCCCAGTGCCATTAGTACAGTGTCAGTGTTTTTCTTTTTGCACTGATCACTGTATTGGTGTTTTTGGGGATGTCAGTGACCCCAAGTCAGTACCCCCCAATGTCAGAATGTCCGCCGCAGTCCCGCCATAAGTCGCTGGTCGCTGCCATGGGTCACTGATCGCCGCCATAATTTGCTGATCGCCGCCATTATTAGTATAAAAAAAAAACCTAAAAATCCCAGTATCTTTCCCGCCATTTGTAAACGCTATAACTTTCACGTAAACCAATTAATTTACACATATTGGGGTTTTTTTTTAGCAAAGACATGTCGCAGAATACATTTTGGCAGAAATTTATGACTAAATTTGATTTTTACATTTTTTTTTACTGGACATGTTTTATAGCAAAAAGTCCAAAATATTGTTTTTTTTTCCTCAAAATTGTCAGCTTTTTTTTTATAGCGCAAAAAATAAAAACTGCACAGGCGATCAAATACCACCAAAAGAAAGCTCAATTTGTGGGGAAAAAAAGGATGTAAATGTCATTTATGTACCGTATTGCATGACCGCGCAATTGTCCGTTAAAGTAGCGCAGCGCTGTATAGCAGAAAATGGCGTAAATTGCAGTATCTATACCATAGTTTGTAGACGCTATAACTTCACACAAAGCAATCAATGTACACTTATTGGGATTTTTTTTACCAAAAACATGGAGCAGAATACATTTTGGCCTAAATTTATAACCAACTTTGAGTTTACTATATATTTTTTATAGCTGAAAGTAAAAAATATTGTTTTTCTTCAAAATTTTTTGGCCTTTTTTTTGTTTATAGCAAGAAAAATAAAAAAGGTGACCAAATACCACTGAAAGAAAGCTCTATTTGTGTGAAAAAAAGGACGTAAATTTCGTTTGGGTGCAGCATTGCATGACCGCGCAATTATCAGTTGAAGTAGTTCAGCGCCGAGTAGCAAAAAGAGGCGTGGTCATTAAGGGGGGTAAATCCTCTGGAGCTCAAGTGGTTAAAAGACCAAATCCCGAAGTAGAGGACGTCTGATGGACGGCCGCGGCGAGGAGACACACAATGCCTCTCGTCCTCCGAGTCTTCAGCAACCAAATCACTGTATATCCTTCCATTTCACTGCGTTATAAAAAAAAAAATGAACTTTATGAAGCCAAAAATGTCTTGTTTGTGAAAAGATGTATCGCCGTGCGTCAGGCCTTTGTCGTCAGGCCTTTGTTGCATTTTTTTTTAACTGCTGCAAATTAGCAATAATTGTTATGTCACTTTTTGACTTTTTTGTAAAATCATTTTTTTTTTTGGTCGAGTTTCTCTCTTTTCTGTAGGGATTCAACCAGCAACATCAATGTATCAAAAATAAACATTTTGCAATTCTCCGATGAAGGAAACCAGCTGGCATCCATTTGCTCATATTAAATATATTCCCTTCGGCCGCCCATTGCAAAGTACAAAGTCGTCTCTGCATCTTGGAGAGTTTCCTTTATGGCTGGGCATAAAAAGCCAATAAACTATTTCTGGATAGGAGTCAATGTGCTTGAAATGTGTTGACGTGAAGATGCCATTGAGTCAGTTATTTCCCGGCGGAGTCGATGCGAGGTTGCACAAATTAATGATAGTTATAATAACATGTGCTTAATTGCAACCCGCTGCTCCTCCATAACTCTTCCTGCCAACGCCAACCGGTCCTGATGTGCGTTCTCTCCTTTAGAATGGTAATCTGCCATTAGCTGCAAAGTGTTCGTCTCTTCCGCCTCCTACCAACCCCTCTATCTGTCCACTCCGTGCCGTAAAGCCCGGCTCAAGGCAAAACTTTATTTTTTTAGTGATGAATGGAGTAGGAAAGATTTAGACCCTCTTTTGGGTTTTTATTGATCGGAACATACAAATGGGAGGTGTTGAATCCAACATTTGATCTAAAACCCAGATCTAGCTAAAGAGTAAGTGCTTCCCTATTCTAAATCACACTAAACGCCTAAACCACACTAAACGCCTAAACCACACTAACTACCTAAACCACACTAACTACCTAAACCACACTAAACTCCTAAACCACACTAAACGCCTAAACCACACTAACTACCTAAACCACACTAACTACCTAAACCACACTAAACTCCTAAACCACACTAAACTCCTAAACCACACTAAACGCCTAAACCACACTAACTGCCTAAACCACACTAACTGCCTAAACCACACTAAACGCCTAAACCACACTAACTACCTAAACCACAATAAACGCCTAAACCACACTAAACACCTAAACCACACTAACTGCCTAAACCACACTAAACGCCTAAACCACACTAACTACCTAAACCACAATAAACGCCTAAACCACACTAAACACCTAAACCACACTAACTACCTAAACCACAATAAACGCCTAAACCACACTAAACACCTAAACCACACTAACTACCTAAACCACACTAAACGCCTAAACCACACTAAACGCCTAAACCACACTAAACGCCTAAACCACACTAACTACCTAAACCACACTAAACGCCTAAACCACACTAACTACCTAAACCACACTAAACGCCTAAACCACACTAACTACCTAAACCACACTAAACGCCTAAACCACACTAAACGCCTAAACCACACTAACTGCCTAAACCACACTAAACGCCTAAACTGCACTAAACGCTTAAACCACACTAACTACCTAAACCACACTAACTACCTAAACCACACTAAACACCTAAACCACACTAACTACCTAAACCACACTAAACGCCTAAACTGCACTAAACGCCTAAACCACACTAACTACCTAAACCGCACTAAACACCTAAACCACACTAAACGCCTAAACCACACTAACTACCTAAACCACACTAAACGCCTAAACTGCACTAAACGCCTAAACCACACTAACTACCTAAACCGCACTAAACACCTAAACCACACTAAACGCCTAAACCGCACTAAACACCTAAATCACACTAAACGCCTAAACCACACTAACTACCTAAACCACACTAACTACCTAAACCACACTAACTACCTAAACCACACTAAACGCCTAAACCACACTAACTACCTAAACCACACTAAACACCTAAACCACACTAACTACCTAAACCACACTAAACTACCTAAACCGCACTAAACACCTAAATCACACTAAACGCCTAAACCACACTAACTACCTAAACCACACTAAACGCCTAAACCACACTAAACGCCTAAACCACACTAACTACCTAAACCACACTAAACGCCTAAACCACACTAACTACCTAAACCACACTAAACGCCTAAACTGCACTAAACACCTAAACCACACTAACTACCTAAACCACACTAACTACCTAAACCGCACTAAACGCCTAAACCACACTAACTACCTAAACCACACTAACTACCTAAACCACACTAAACGCCTAAACCACACTAACTACCTAAACCACACTAACTACCTAAACCACACTAAACGCCTAAACCACACTAACTACCTAAACCACACTAAACACCTAAACCACACTAAACACCTAAACCACACTAACTACCTAAACCACACTAACTACCTAAACCCCTCTCTTAGGAGTTTCTCCTCAATCTTTTTCTCCCTTTCCTGAACTTAGGGATTCCTTCACATGGACCTCTCATACACTTCCCAGGAGGGCCGACTAGCTTCTTCCCTCTTTGGCAGTAAATGTGAAATCCAACCCATGTCTTGGTGTACTGGAAGTACTGGTCCCCCGCTCCCCATGAGGAATCGGCCCCATTGGGTACCCGATTTTGACAGGAACCCAGGTGAGGGAAGTTGGCCAGTGAAGCCGACATCCACTATATCCGCTCTCACAATACAGATTCACAAATTCCTCCGTCTGGTTACCATTCATTGGTGGCTTTGTTATAATGGCAGCCTACTTCATTTTATTATGGCGCTAAACAACTTTTATTTAGCTTTGTACTGATTGGCTGATAAAGGAGATAAAGAAATCCAAAGTATAAAACTCAAAATGTAACTTTGTTATTTCTTGCATGAATTTGTATTTACCTGATCAATGTAGCTGTCATCAGACAATGACCTGAGCCTTAAAGTGTTACTAAACCCCGGACCCTGCATTCACTGTATCCGCTCTCCCCGGACCCCGCATTCACTATATCCGCTCTCCCCGAACCCTGCATTCACTATATCCGCTCTCCCCGAACCCTGCATTCACTATATCCGCTCTCCCCGAACCCTGCATTCACTATATCCGCTCTCCCCGGACCCTGCATTCACTATATCCGCTCTCCCTGGACCCCGCATTCACTATATCCGCTCTCCCCGGACCCCGCATTCACTATATCTGGTCTCCCCGGACCCCGCATTCACTATATCTGGTCTCCCCGGACCCCGCATTCACTATATCCGCTCTCCCCGGACCCTGCATTTACTATATCCGCTCTCCCCGGACCCCGCATTCACTATATCCGCTCTCCCCCGGACCCTGCATTTACTATATCCGCTCTCCCCGGACCCCGCATTTACTATATCTGGTCTCCCTGGACCCTGCATTCACTATATCCGATCTCCCCGGACCCCGCATTCACTATATCCGATCTCCCCGGACCCTGCATTCACTATATCCGCTCTCCCTGGACCCCGCATTCACTATATCCGCTCTCCCCGGACCCTGCATTTACTATATCCGCTCTCCCCGGACCCCGCATTCACTATATCCGCTCTCCCCGAACCCTGCATTCACTATATCCGCTCTCCCCGGACCCTGCATTTACTATATCCGCTCTCCCCGGACCCCGCATTTACTATATCTGGTCTCCCTGGACCCTGCATTCACTATATCCGATCTCCCCGGACCCCACATTCACTATATCCGATCTCCCCGAACCCTGCATTCACTATATCCGCTCTCCCCGGACCCTGCATTTACTATATCCGCTCTCCCCGGACCCCGCATTTACTATATCTGGTCTCCCTGGACCCCGCATTCACTATATCCGATCTCCCCGGACCCCGCATTCACTATATCCGATCTCCCCGGACCCCGCATTCACTATATCCGCTCTCCCCGGACCCTGCATTCACTATATCCGCTCTCCCCGGACCCTGCATTCACTATATCCGCTCTCCCTGGACCCCGCATTCACTATATCCGGTCTCCCCGGACCCCGCGTTCACTATATCCGCTCTCCCCAGACCCCGCATTCACTATATCTGCTCTCCCCAGACCCCTCGTTCACTATATCCGCTCTCCCCAGACCCCGCATTCACTATATCCGCTCTCCCCCGGACCCCGCATTCAATATATACGCTCTCCCTGGACCCCGCATTCACTATATCTGGTCTCCCCGGACCCCGCATTCACTATATCTGCTCTCCCCGGACCTCGCATTCACTATATCTGGTCTCCCCGGACCCCGCATTCACTATATCCGCTCTCTCCGGACCCCGCATTCACTATATCTGCTCTCCCCGAACCCTGCATTCACTACATCCGCTCTCCCCGGACCCCGCATTCACTATATCCGCTCTCCCCGGACCCCGCATTCACTACATCCGCTCTCCCCGGACCCCGCATTCACTATATCCGCTCTCCCCGGACCCCGCATTCACTATATCCATTCTCCCCGGACCCCGCATTCACTATATCCGCTCTCCCCCCAGACCCCGCATTCACTATATCCGCTCTCCCCAGACCCCGCATTCACTATATCTGGTCTCCCCGGACCCTGCATTCACTACATCCGCTCTCCCCGGACCCCACATTCACTATATCTGGTCTCCCCGGACCCTGCATTCACTATATCCGCTCTCCCCGGACCCTGCATTCACTATATCCGCTCTCCCCGGACCCTGCATTCACTATATCCGCTCTCCCCGGACCCTGCATTCACTATATCCGCTCTCCCCGGACCCTGCATTCACTATATCTGGTCTCCCCGGACCCCGCATTCACTATATCCACTCTCCCCGGACCCTGCATTCACTACATCCGCTCTCCCCGGACCCTGCATTCACTATACCCGCTCTCCCCGCTCTCACCCGGACCCTGCATTCACTATATCCGCTCTCCCCGGACCCTGCATTCACTATACCCGCTCTCCCCGGACCCTGCATTCACTATATCTGGTCTCCCCGGACCCGGCATTCACTATATCCGCTCTCCACTGTCAAAATTGGCGCGGTAGACAAGCGGTTAAATTGTATAAGTCTTCAAAAACAAGAAAATTCTCTAGTGCGTTTACAAGGAGGCCTCAGAGGATAAGAGGGGGACACTAGAAGAAGGGGAGGATCAGGGAATATAAAAATTGCAACAACCCCCATGTTTTTCTCCAGGGCCTCCGCTTTCGGAAAATAAATAACATTTGAGGGTTCTAAGTCATTTTGTAGTAAAAAAAAAAGTAGATATTTACACGTATGTATAAAAATGTCAAAATTGGCGCGGTAGACAGGCGGTTAACTACTTGCCTACCACGCCAATTTTTACATTTCTCACATACGTGTAAATATCTACTTTTTTTTTTTTACTACAAAAATGACTTAGAACCCTCAAATGTTATATAATTTCCAAAAGCTGAGGCCCTGGAGAATAAAATGGAGGTTGTTGCAATTTTTTTCTTCTCTAATCCTCCCCTTCTTCTAGTGTCCCCCTCTTATCCTCTGAGCCCTCCTTGTAGACGCACTTAAGAATTTTTTAAAAAATTTTTTGAATTCTTTTACAATTTAACCGCTTGCCTACCGCGCCAATTTTGACATTTCTCATATATGTGTAAATATCTCCAGTTTTTTTTTTTTTTTACTACAAAATGAGTTAGAACCCTCACACGTTATATATTTTCTGAAAGCAGAGGCCTTGGAAAAAAACATGGCGGTTGTTGCAATTTTTTTTCTCTGATCCTCCCCTTCTTCTAGTGTCCCCCTCTTATCCTCTGAGGCCTCCTTGTAAACGCACTAGAGAATTTTTTTTTTTTTGAAGACTTATACAATTTAACCGCTTGTCTATCGCGCCAATTTTGACATTTCTCACATACATGTACCGTATTTGCCAGCGTATAAGACGACCCCCTACTTTTCCTGTTAAAATATAGTGTTTGAGCTATACTCGCCGTATAAGACTACCCCTCTTCCAACGCGCCCCATCATTGGTGTCAATGGGGAGGAGGAATAGTGCCCCATCATTGGTGTCAGTGGGGGAGGAATAGTGCCCCATCATTGGTGTCAGTGGGGGAGGAATAGTGCCCCATCATTGGTGTCAGTGGGAGGAATAGTGCCCCATCATTGGTGTCAGTGGGGGAGGAATAGTGCCCCATCATTGGTATCAGTGGGAGGAATAGTGCCCCATCATTGGTGTCAGTGGGAGGAATAGTGCCCCATCATTGGTGTCAGTGGGGGAGGAATAGTGCCCCATCATTGGTATCAGTGGGAGGAATAGTGCCCCATCTTTGGTGTCAGTGGGAGGAATAGTGCCCCGTCATTGGTGTCAGTGGGGGAGGAATAGTGCCCCATCATTGGTATCAGTGGGGAGAACAATGCCCCATCGTTGGTGTCAGTGGGGGAGGAACAGTACCTCATCGTTGGTCTCAGTATGGAGGAGGAATAGTGCCCCATCGTTAGTGTCAGTGGGGGAGAGGAGCGGCTGCTCCTTCTTTCAGTTCGGCCGCTTGATTTTCTCGGGGCCGTTCGGCTCCGCCTCCTCGCCGGTGATTGGTCGCCTGTGTGCCTTTCCAGTGCTGGCGCCCAATTACCGGTGAGGAGGCGGAGCCGAGCGGGCGGCGGGACCATCGAGTGGCCGAACTGAAAGAAGGAGCAGCCGCGCTTCCTGGACCGGATCGTCGTGGGACCGGGACCGGAGCCAGGTAAGGTACAGCAGCCCCTCTGCCCACCCCTGTACTTGGTGTCCGTTGGAGGAGGAAGGGGGGCGGCGCCGCCTCTCGAAAAAGTGCCGCCCTGACACTGGCTCGCCGTATACCGGCGTATAAGACGACCCCCCGACTTTTCAAAAGATTTTCACAGGTTGAAAAGTCGTCTTATACGCCGGCAAATACGGTAAATATCTACATTTTTTTTTTTAATACATAATGACTTAGAACCATCAAATGTTATATATTTTCCGAAAGCAGAGGCCCTGGAGAATAAAATGGGGATTGTTGCAATTTTTTTCTTCTCTGATCCTCCTCTTCTTCTAGTGTCCCCCTCTTATCCTCTGAGCCCTCCTTTTAGAAGCACTAGAGAATGTTTTTTTTTTTTTTTTGAAGACTTATACAATTCAAATTGTATGTATGCTTTCGGAAAATATAAAACGTTTGAGGGTTCTAAGCCATTTTGTAGTAAAAAAAAAAAAAAATTCTCAAGTGTAGTAAAAAAGAAAATAGTAGAAAGTAGATCTTTACACATATTTTTACTACAAAATGACTCAGAACCTTTAAACGTTTTATATTTTCCGAAAGCATACATACAATTTGAATTGTATAAGTCTTCAAAAAAAAAAAAAAACACATTCTCTAGTGCTTCTACAAGGAGGGCTCAGAGGATAAGAGGGGGACACTAGAAGAAGGGGAGGATCAGAGAAGAAAAAAATTGCAACAATCCCCATTTTATTTCTCCGGGGCCTCTGCTTTCGAAAAATATAACATTTGAGGGTTCTAAGTCATTTTGTAGTAAAAATACCTGTAAATATCTACATTTTTTTTTTTAATACACTTGGGAATTTTTTTTTTTTACTACAAAATGACTTAGAACCCTCTAATGTTTTATCTTCCGAACGCGGAGGCCCTGGAGAATAAAATAGAATATAACATTTGAGGGTTCTGAGTCATTTTGTAGTAAAAAAAAAAATTCCCAAGTGTATTAAAAATGAAATGTAGATATTTACACGTATTTTTACTACAAAATGGCTTAGAACTCTCAAACGTTTTATATTTTCCAAAAGCATACATACAATTTGAATTGTATAAGTCTTCAAAAAAAAAACATTCTCTAGTGCTTCTACAAGGAGGGCTCAGAGGATAAGAGGGGGACACTAGAAGAAGGGGAGGATCAGAGAAGAAAAAAATTGCAACAACCCCCATTTTATTCTCCAGGGCCTCTGCTTTCGAAAAATATAACATTTGAGGGTTCTAAGTCATTTTGTAGTAAAAATACCTGTAAATATCTACATTTTTTTTTTTAATACACTTGGGAATTTTTTTTTTACTACAAAATGACTTAGAACCCTCAAACGTTTTATCTTCCGAATGCGGAGGCCCTGGAGAATAAAATAGAATATAACATTTGAGGGTTCTGAGTCATTTTGTAGTAAAAAAAAAAAAAAAGTAGATATTTACACATATTTTTACTACAAAATGACTCAGAACCCTCAAATGTTATATTTTTCGAAAGCTGAGGCCCTGGAGAATAAAATGGGGATTGTTGCAATTTTTTTCTTCTCTGATCCTCCCCTTCTTCTAGTGTCCCCGTCTTATCCTCTGAGCCCTCCTTGTAGAAGCACTAGAGAATGTTTTTTTTTTGAAGACTTATACAATTCAAATTGTATGTATGCTTTCGGAAAATATATAACATTTGAGGGTTCTAAGCCATTTTGTAGTAAAAAATATGTGTAAATATCTACATTTTTATTTTTTTTACTACAAAATGACTTAGAACCCTCAAATGTTATATCTTCCGAATGCAGAGGCCCTGGAGAATAAAATAGAATATAACATTAGAGGGTTCTAAGCCATTTTGTAGTAAAAATATGTGTAAATATCTACTTTTTTTTTTTTTACTACACTTGAGAATTTTTTTTTTTTTTACTACAAAATGGCTTAGAACCCTCTAATGTTTTATATTTTCCAAAAGCATACATACAATTTGAATTGTATAAGTCTTCAAAAAAAAAAAACATTCTCTAGTGCTACTACAAGGATCAGAGGATAAGAGGGGGACACTAGAAGAAGGGGAGGATCAGAGAAGAAAAAAAAAATTGCAATCCCCATTTTATTCTCCAGGGCCTCTGCTTTCGTAATATATAACATTTGATGGCTCTAAGTCATTATGTATTAAAAAAAAAAAAAATGTAGATATTTACATGTATGTGAGAAAATGTCAAAATTGGCGCGATAGACAAGCGGTTTTAAATTGTATAAGTCTTCAAAAAAAAAAATTCTCTAGTGCGTTTACAAGGAGGCCTCAGAGGATAAGAGGGGGACACTAGAAGAAGGGGAGGATCAGAGAAACAAAAATTGCAACAACCCCCATTTTTTTTTTCCAAGGCCTCCGCTTTTGCAAAATATAACATTTGAGGGTTCTAAGTCATTTTGTAGTAAAAATACGTGTAAATATCTACTTTTTTTTTTTTTTTACTGCACTTGAGAATTTTTTTTTTTTTTTTACTACAAAATGGCTTAGAACTCTCAAACGATATATATTTTCCAAAAGCATACATACAATTTGAATTGTATAAGTCTTCAAAAAAACAAACATTCTCTAGTGCTTCTACAAGGATCAGAGGATAAGAGGGGGACACGAGAAGAAGGGGAGAATCAGAGAAGAAAAAAATTGCAACAACCTCCATTTTATTCTCCAAGGCCTCCGCTTTTGCAAAATATAACATTTGATGGTTCTAAGTCATTCTGTAGTAAAAATATGTGTAAATATCTACTTTTTTTTTTTTTTTTTTTTTTACTGCACCTGAGAATTTTTTTTTTTACTACAAAATGACTTAGAACCCTCAAATGTTCTATTCTATTTTATTCTCCAAGGCCTCCGCTTTCGGAAGATATAACATTTGAGGGTTCTAAGTCATTTTGCAGTAAAAAAAAAAAAAAATGTAGATATTTCCACGTATGTGAGAAATGTCATAATTGGCGCGGTAGACAAGCGGTTAAATTGTATAAGTCTTCAAAAAAAAAAAAAATTCTCTAGTGCGTTTACAAGGAGGCCTCAGAGGATAAGAGGGGGACGCTAGAAGAAGGGGAGGATCAGAGAAACAAAAATTGCAACAACCCCCATTTTTTTTTTCCAAGGCCTCCGCTTTTGCAAAATATAAACATTTGAGGGTTCTAAGTCATTTTGTAGTAAAAATACGTGTAAATATCTTTTTTTTTTTTTTTTTACTGCACCTGAGAATTTTTTTTTTTACTACAAAATGACTTAGAACCCTCAAATGTTTTTTATTCTATTTTATTCTCCAGGGCCTCCGCTTTCGGAAGATATAACATTTGAGGGTTCTAAGTCATTTTGCAGTAAAAAAAAAAAATGTAGATATTTCCACGTATGTGAGAAATGTCATAATTGGCGCGGTAGACAAGCGGTTAAATTGTATGAGTCTTCAAAAAAAAATTAAAATCTCAAGTGCGTCTACAAGGAGGGCTCAGAAACGCACTCTGCCTTCTAAATACGGCAGAAAAACCCCCTTTAAGAAAATAAAGTTATAAGTTATTCGCAGCCGAAACTTGTAATTAATCCTTAAATTCTTCTAATTACGGCTGAATGGAGTATTTTTGACTTTCATCTCCGAATTTCCCCTCAATGAATTAAATGTAAATTCCTTTTCTCAACATGAATAAGATGATATTCTTCTTTGGTCGGTATCCTGTTGGAAATGAAATGAACATTATTTTCCTTGGTATACGGTGTGCCCGTGGGAGGAGAGGAGGAGGAAGCGGCAAAGTCGGTCGGAGCCTTGTGCAGCGGGGAGATTAAAGAGAGAGCTCCAGGCTGTGGCAGCAGAAGGTAGGGCTCAGCAGGAGAGTGCGCAACGCATTTTAATACGGACGCAGCTCGCCTCCTATGATTGCACCGTGCAGGAAGACGCTGACGGAAATGCGCTTTTCCATCGGAAATCAAAAGAATAAATGCACGCCTACTAAAACCTTTCTGACCATTTTGGTTTTTTTTAAAGGAAACCTGTTCTGCTCTGGATTTGTCGGGAAGAGGTTCCTGTTCGCCACCTACGGGGGTTCCAGGCAAATCTTGCGAGTTTGAGTTTCGCAGCACTTGCAAATTTATGGGCTGATTCACACCCGGGAGAACTTATTTAAACTATAATGCAGTGCAAATGGAGGTAGAGTGACTCCAGGCTCTAGAAGGATCATGACAATATTGTCGGAATCCACCTGGCTGATTGTGATTGATAGCTGGCTCCACCTCCACAGAATTTAAACTATAATGCACTGCAGGCTATGCAAATGGGGGTAGAACGGCTACAGGCTCTGGAAGGATCATGACAATATTGTCGGAATCCACCTGGCTGATTGTGATTGATAGCTGGCTCCACCTCCACAGAATTTAAACTATAATGCACTGCAGGCTATGCAAATGGGGGTAGAACGGCTACAGGCTCTGGAAGGATCATGACAATATTGTCGGAATCCACCTGGCTGATTGTGATTGATAGCTGGCTCCACCTCCACAGAATTTAAACTATAATGCACTGCAGGCTATGCAAATGGGGGTAGAACGGCTACAGGCTCTGGAAGGATCATGACAATATTGTCGGAATCCACCTGGCTGATTGTGATTGATAGCTGGCTCCACCTCCACAGAATTTAAACCATAATGCACTGCAGGCTATGCAAATGGAGGTAGAACGGATACAGGCTCTGGAAGGATCATGACAATATTGTCGGAATCTACCTGGCTGATTGTGATTGATAGCTGGCTCCACCTCCACAGAATTTAAACCATAATGCACTGCAGGCTATGCAAATGGAGGTAGAACGGATACAGGCTCTGGAAGGATCATGACAATATTGTCGGAATCTACCTGGCTGATTGTGATTGATAGCTGGTTCCACCTCCACAGAATTTAAACCACATTGCACTGCAGGCTATGCAAATGGAGGTAGAGCGACTCCAGGCTCTGGAAGGATCATGACAATATTGTCGGAATCCACCTGGCTGATTGTGATTGATAGCTGGCTCCACCTCCACAGAATTTAAACCATAATGCACTGCAGGCTGTGCAAATGGAGGTAGATTGGCTCCAGGCTCTGGAAGGATCATGACAATATTGTCAGGATCCACCTGGCTGATTGTGATTGATAGCTGGCTCCACCTCCACAGAATTTAAGCCATAATACACTGGGACAAGGTCATTCAGTGTCCAAGGCAAAAAAGCCAGAATGCACCCTTCCCCCCATCATTATGTGTTACCCCCAGCAGTCATCCATTTGTCAAAATTCCTTGTATCAGAAGGAGCTCGCTGGCTGCCCCATCCATACAGTAAGGTGCTGCACCCAGGGCAACCGACCCTCCTGCCCACCCCTTGTCCCGGCCCGGACTGCATGGCCTTTGGACTATAGCCATTGAACCTGTCATAGGCACTCTTCAAGAGTACTCTAGGGCTGGGCAGGAAGGGGGTAAAGGGACTCTAGGGCTGGGCAGGAACAGGGGGTAAAGGGACTCTAGGGCTGGGCAGAAAGGGGGGGAAGGGACTCTAGGGCTGGGCAGGAAGGGGGTAAAGGGACTCTAGGTCTAGGCAGGAAGGGGGTAAAGGGACTCTAGGTCTAGGCAGGAAGGGGGTAAAGGGACTCTAGGGCTGGGCAGGAAGGGGGTAAAGGGACTCTAGGGCTGGGCAGGAAGGGGGTAAAGGGACTCTAGGTCTAGGCAGGAAGGGGGTAAAGGGGCTCTAGGGCTGGGCAGGAACAGGGGTAAAGGGGCTCTAGGGCTGGGCAGGAAGGGGGTAAAGGGACTCTAGTGCTGGGCAGGAACAGGGGTAAAGGGACTCTAGAGCTGGGCAAGAAGGGGGTAAAGGGACTCTAGGGCTGGGCAGGAAGGGGGTAAAGGGACTCTAGTGCTGGGCAGGAAAGGGGTAAAGGGACTCTAGGGCTGGGCAGGAAGGGGATAAAGGGACTCTAGGGCTGGGCAGGAAGGGGGTAAAGGGGACTCTAGGGCTGGGCAGGAAGGGGGTAAATGGACTCTAGGGCTGGGCAGAAAAGGGGTAAAGGGACTCTAGGGCTGGGCAGGAAGGGGGTAAGGGGACTCTAGGGCTGGGCAGGAAGGGGGCAAAGGGACTCTAGGACTGGGCAAGAAGGGGATAAAGGGACTCTAGTGCTGGGCAGGAAGGGGATAAGGGACTCTAGTGCTGGGCAGGAAGGGGATAAGGGAGACTCTAGGGCTGGGCAGGAAGGGGGTAAAGGGACTCTAGGGCTGGGCAGGGGAGGTGGGTAAAGGGACTCTAGGGCTGGGCAGGAAGGGGGTAATATCCTACTCAGCATATAATGACATGATATAATGACCAATGACATGTTGCATATGAGTAGCAATTAAGCTGGCATTTTTTTTACAATTTAATTATACATCTCACAAAATACGAAAAAAAATGTTGACGCTAGACTGGCAAAAACCATGACACATTGGAGCGCCGGCAAGACACCTGCGACACATCTGAGCGCCCGCAGAACCTCAGAAAGCATTGTTTTCAAACACGCAATAATTGTAGAGTTTCAATCCACCTGCTTTGTGTTTGAAAGTGTGTGTGTGTGTGGGGGGGGGGGGGGGGGGGGGGGGTTCTGTTGCCATGGTAACCGATGATTTTTCTTTTCTCTTTGCTGAATTTTCATTAACGATCTTCATCACTTCCAAAGAATCACATCCAAATGTCAAATAACATTAACCGGTTAGAAAGCGGAAACTTAATATGCGGGAGAGTCGGCGACGTCTTGCGTCTACGGATTATCTGCTTATCAGCTGCAGTCCTGATTGTGGTTTTAAAAACACATTCTCATATTAATAAAAAGAAAAAAAAAGACATGAAAAAGATCGGTGAATACACCAGCTACCGTACATGATAAGGATCAGAATTTGATATTTCCCAATGGTTTGGTTTGCTTTGTTTCTCGTTCACTTGCAATGGTGTCTCCAAAAACAAACAAACAAATGATATAAATGGAAGGCCATCGCTCTCAAGGTCCTCTCCGGTTAGGAATGCGGTTAGTCCTGCAGCAAGAAATAACATGCAGTTTCTCAGGTAGTGAGTAGAAAGGGGAATATCTGGGGTTTAAGGAGAATCTACGCACGGTGCACTTTTTAACCCTTTCGTTGCCGCAGCCCGTTTGGTGTGTTTTTTTGAACACGTTTAAAAATTCATTTTAGGCCTGAAGATTAGGTAAAACCTCTAAAACATTATCGATTTTTTTGAAGACCCTGCACAATAAAATGGCAGCGGTTCCGGTTTAAAGTTCCATGATAATTAGCAAAACAGTTTATCAAGTCCTTAACCACTTCAAGACCGGACACTTTTACCCCCTTCCTGACCAGGGCAATTTTCAGCTTTCAGCGCTATCACGCTTTGAATGACAATTACGCGGTCATGCAACGCTGTACCCAAATGAATTTTTTACCATTTTTTTGAAACAGATAAGGCTTTATTTTGGTGGTATTTATTCACCGCTGGGATTTTTATTTTTTTTTTTTTGCTATGTAAATGAAAAAGTCCAAAAATTTTGAAAAAAAAAGTGTTTTTTTTTTTATAAAATTTTGCAAATAAATATAATTTCATCATAAATCTTTGCCAAAATTTATTCCGTTATCTTTTTAGTAAAAAAAAAAAAATCCAAATTAGTTTATAACAAAAATTATAATTTTTAAACATTTTTTTTTTTACATTTTTATTTTATTATTTTTTTTATTTTTCTTTACATACTGTCACCCTAGCAGTACAGTGTCACCATGGTGACACTGTACTACTTGTGGGGGGTGATGAAGATTTTTTTTTTTTTTTTTTTTACACATTGCTTTTACAACCATATAGGATGTAAAAGCAATCATTTCTCTTTCTCTCTGTGTGCATTCATGCACTCATTGAGAAGTACTGACTGAGCTGTGATTGGTCACAGCTTGTCACATGGTACAAGCCTGTTGTGAATAGCCCTGTACCATGTGACCTCTGTGATCATTCACAGATTTCACACATAGTAAGCAATGATGTCACAAGTGACATCTTGCTTACTGCTTTGCATGTGATCACTGATTGGCCAATCAGTGATCACATGATCGGGACCTCGTACAGAGGTCCCGTCCGACGATCGGTGTTTCACTGTGTCCGGAGGACACAGCGGGCACCGGATCGCGGTGCTGCGCGCTCCCGGGGAGCGCGCACAAGCAGGGTGCGGGGAGGCCGTTTATAGACGGCCACCCGACCCTGCAGTGCCACCGTCCGGCCGTTTATATGCAACGGCCAGTCGGGAAGTGGTTAATAAAAGTAAAAATGAACACTAAAGTTAATTTTAGGGCACACAAACCCAATTTATTGCCGATTTGTTTGGTAAACTACAAAATATGGGGTTATGCTTGCTTAATTGACCAACTTTGATGTAACTTTAATAATTGAGGCCCCCCATACTTTATAAGGTGCCACCACTGGTGTAGCTGTAATAATCAAGGCTCCCTATGCTTTATAGGTTGCCCACCACTGGTGTAGCTGTACAAGTTGAAGTTTCCATGCCTTAACCCTTTGAGGACCATAAGGTTTTGGAACGCCAAAAGAATCAATTTTTTTGTTTTTAAAGTTCGTACACTTCAGTTGCTGTAACTAAGCCATTTCATGAAATAATTGGCAAAAAGCTAGATCCATTTGTTGTTTGTTGATAAGAACTAATATTTTGACTCATACCAAAAAAAAAAAAAAGAGAGTTTTGAGTTCTTAATCAGATGATACAGGCAATTACAAACATGGGACAAATACGTCCCTTGGTCCTCAAAGGGTTAACAGTTGCCCAACACATATAAACCTGTAACAGTTGAGGCCCTCTATGCTTTATATGTTGCCCACCACCAGTGTAGCTGTACCAGTTGAGGCTCCCTATGCTTTAAATGTTGCCCACCTCTGATATAGCTGTAACAATTGAGGCCCCCTATACTTTATAAGGTGCCACCACCGGTGTAGCTGTAATAGTCAAGGCTCCCTAAGCTTTAAAAAGTTGCCCACCCCTGATGTGGCTGTAACCGTTGAGGCCCTCTATGCTTCATAAGTTGTCCACCACTGGTGTACCTGTACCATTTGTAGCCTCCATGCCTCAACAGTTGCCCAGCACATATGCAGCTGTAACAGTTGAGGCCCCGTATGCTCTTTAAGTTGTCCACCACTGGTGTAGCTGTACCCCTCAAAGCTTCCATTCTTTATAGGTTGCCCACCTCACATGTAGCTGTACCAGTTAGATCCCTCTATGCTTTATAAGCTTCCCACCACTAGCGCAGCTGTACCAGTTGAGGCCCCCGTGCTTCAAAAAGTTGTCCACCTCTGATATAGCTGTAACAGTTGATGCCCCCTATACTTTATAAGTTGTCCAACACTTATGTAGCTGTATCAGTTGAGGCCCTCTATGCTTTATAAGTTGCCCACCACCAGTGTAGCTGTACCAGTTGAGGCTCCCGCGCTTTAAATGTTGCCCACCTCTGATATAGCTGTAACAATTAAGGCCCCCATACTTTATAAGGTGCCACCACTGGTGTAGCTGTAATAGTCAAGGCTCCCTAAGCTTTAAAAAGTTGCCCACCCCTGATGTGGCTGTAACAGTTGAGGCCCTCTATGCTTTATAAGTTGTCCACCACTGGTGCACCTGTACTAGTTGTAGCCTCCATGCCTTAACAGTTGCCCAACACGTATGTAGCTGTAACAGTTGAGGCCCTGTATGCTCTTTAAGTTGTCCACCACTCGTGTAGCTGTGCCCGTCAAAGCTTCAATTCTTTATAAGTTGCCCACCTCACATGTAGGTATACCAGTTAGGTCCCCCTATGCTTTATAAGCTTCCCACCACTGGCGCAGCTGTACCAATTGAGGCCCCCGTGCTTAAAAAATTTGCCCACCTCTGATATAGCTGTAACAGTTGATGCCCCCTATACTTTATAAGTTGTCCAACACTTATGTAGCTGTAACAGTTGAGGCCTTCTATGCTTTATAAGTTTTCCACCACTGGTGTAGCTGTACCAGTTAAAGCCTCCATGCCTTAACAGTTGCCCAACACGTATGCAGCTGTAACAGTTGAGGCCTCATATGCTCTTTAAGTTGTCCACCACTGGTGTAGCTGTACCCATCAAAGCCTCCATTCTTTATAAGTTGCCCACCTCACATGTAGGTGTACCAGTTAGGTCCCCCTATGCTTTATAAGCTTCCCACCACTAGCGCAGCTGTACCAGTTGAGGCCCCCCGTGCTTCAAAAAGTTGTCCACCTCTGATACAGCTGTAATAGTTAAGGCCCCCCAAAACTTTATAAATTGCCACCACCGGTAGAGCTGTAGTAGTTGAGGCTCCCTATGATTTAAAAAGTTGCCCACCTCTGATGTGGATGTAACAGCTGAGGCCCACTATGCTTTATAAGTTGCCCAACACTTATGTATCTGTAACAGTTGATGCCCTCTATGCTTTATAAGTTGCCCACTACTTGTGTAGCTGTACCAGTTGAAGCCTCCATGCTTTAACAGTTGCCCAACATGTATGCAGCTGTAAGGCCCCATATGCTCTTTAAGTTGTCCACCACTGGTGTAGCTGTACCCAGTCAAAACTTCCATTCTTTATAAGTTTCCCACCTCACATGTAGCTGTACCAGTCAAAGCTTCCATTCTTTATAAGTTGCCCACCTCACATGTAGCTGTACCAGTTAGGTCCACCTATGCTTTATAAGCTTCCCACCACTGGTGCAGTTGAGGCATCCGTGCTTCAAAAAGTTGCCCACCTCTGATATAGGTGGTCCTCTATACTTTATAACTTGCCACCACCAGTGTAGCTGTAGTAGTCGAGGCTCCCTATGTTTTAAAAAATTCCCCACCCTTGATGTGGCTGTTACAGTTGAGGCCCACTATGTTTTATAAGTTGCCCAACACTTATGTAGCTGTAAAGGTTGAGGCTCTCTATGACTTATAAGCTTTCAACCACTGGTGCAGCTGTGCCGGTTGAGGCCCTCGTGCTTAAAAAAGTTGCCCACAACTGGTGTAGCTGTAATAGTCAAGGTCTCCATGCCTTAAATGTTGCCCACAACTGGTGTGGTTGTAATAGTCAAGGCCCCGATGCTTTAAAAGATTCCCATCACTGGTGTTGTTGTAACAGTTGTAGCCCACTATACTTTATAAGTTGCCCAACACTGGTATGACTGTATCAGTTGAGGTTCCCGTTCTTTAAAGATTGCCCACAACTGGTGTAGCTGTAATAGTCAAGGCCTCCAATACTTTATAAGTTGCCCACCACTGGTGTAGCTGTAACAGTTGAGCTCATCACTGGTGTAGTTGAGGCCCCAGTGCATGATAAGTTGCCCATGACTGGCATAGCTGTAACAGTTCAGGCCCGCTATGCTTTATAAGTTGCTCACCTCTGCTGTAGCTGTAATAGTCAAGGCCCGGTGCTTTATTAATTGCCCACCTCTGATGCAGCTGTAACAGTTCAGGCCCACTATGTTTACAGGTAGCCCACCACTGGCATAGCTAAAATAGTCAATGCCCCCTATGCTTTATAGGTGTAGCACCCTTCTAGGTAGCTACGGGGAGCAAAGTTAATTTTTTTAGAAGGAGACTGCATAGCAGCTGGGAGAAATAGTCATAAGGGGTCAAATTGTGGTCAGGGTTGAGAGACTCTGCAGATCAGCTCTCTTTAACCTTCCCCTGATCTAGAGACTTGGAGAAGTATCTAGAATTCAGTGGGCGGGGGTGAGGAGTGGCTGATCTGTATGCTTAGGGGATCTCACCCGATCCCCAGGCAGGAGACTTGGCAAGGGGGAAGGACAACTTTTATGCATAGCTGAGCCTGCTCAACAGGAAGCGGAGTTCATGAGGAGGATGGAGTGAGCAGAATGGTGTGTGGACCCTGGGAGAGGGGAGTCCAGGAGAGGGGCCTGCCTGCAGGCAGAGGAGCAGGAGGGTGGGATCTCTTAGCCTCATTGTTCTCTGAGAGAGAACAGCCTGGGAAGCAGGGAATGAGCCAGCCGAGCATTAGGCCTGAAGGCATCTACCAGCCCACAAGCTTGCAGGATTTCAGGAGATACTGCAAGTGAGTAACCCCACACCCCCTGGGCTGGATAAGGGGAAAGGGACTCCAGGTGGGAAACCTGACTAGCCCCCATCTGAGACTGCTTTCATTTAAAGTGGCAGCTTCTGGGACCTCTTGGCCAGGGGTTCCCTCAGACAGCTTGGTGAAGATAAGATTTCATCTGGGGTCTGAGAAGCTGGATAGCTTTCCAAGTAGAGAACACCCTTCTGAATACCTGTACATCAGGAATTTGTCCTCCGTTTTACAGTTCCTTGGGCATCCCATGTATCCCTCTTCCCTATCCAAGTTTCAATTCCCTAATAAAATACCCCCCAAAATTTCAATTTACTGTCTCTGGAGTGCAAGTCTGGAAGGAAATGTGGGTTGCCTGGCTGTGCAGGACTATAGGGGGACCCAAATATCTAGAGACCCCTAAGTGGGTAGTGCTACATAAGTTGCCAATCACTGCTGTAGTTTTACCAGTTGAGGCCCCCAATGCTTTAAATTTGCCCACCAACTAATATAGGTGTACCACTGTAGTTGCTTCCATTGTGTGCTTACTGGCTTCTACATGTCTACAAAAACTTATAAGTACCCTTAGTACACTATATTGCCAAAAGTATTGGGTCAGCCTTCTAAACTATCATGTGATTCAGGTGCTCCAATCCCCTCCATGGACACAGGTGTATAAAATCAAGCCCCTAGACATGCAGACTGCTTCTACAAACATTGGTGAAAGAATGGGTCGCTCTCAGGAGCTCAGTGACTCCAAGCGTGGTCCCGTGATAGGTGGCCACCTGTGCAATAAGTCCACCCGTGACATTTCCTGGCTACTAAATATTCCACGCTCAACTGTTAGTGGGATTATAACACAGTGGGAACAACTGGAAACCACAGAACCTCAGCCACGATGTGGTAGGGCACGTAACATGACAGAGGGTCTCAGCACATGCTGAAGCGCACAGTGCGTAGAAGTCACCAACTGTCCGCAGAGTCAATAGCTAAAGAACTCCAAACTTCATGTGGTCTCCAGATGAGCACAACAACAGTGCGTAGAGAGCTTCATGGAATGGTTTTCAATGGCCGAGCAGCTGCATCCAAGCCTTACATCACCAAGTGCAATGCAAAGCATCAGATGCTGTGGTGTAAAGCACGCCGCCACTGGACTCTAGAGCAGTGGAGACATGTTTTCTGGAGTGATGAATCACATTTCTCTGTCTGGCAATCCAATGGACATGGGTCCATCAGATTGCCTCTGTCTGGGTTTGGCGGTTGCCTGGAGAACAGTACTTGCCTGACTGCATTGTGCCAAGTGTAAAGTTTGGTGGAGGGGGATTTATGGTGTGGGATTGTTTTTCAGGAGTTGGGCTTGGACCCATAGTCTCAGTGAAGGGAACTCTTGAGAAGTCAGCATACCAAGACATTTTGGCCAATTTCATGCCCCCAACTGTGTGGGAAGAGTTTGGGGATGGCCCCTTCCTGTTCCAACATGACTGCCCACCAGTGCACAATGCAAGGTCCATAAAGACATGGAGGAGCCAGTTTGGGGTGGAGGAACTTTCACTGGCCTGCACAGAATCCTGACCTCAACCCCATAGAACACCTTTGGGATAATTTAGAGTGGAGACTGCGAGCCAGGCCTCCTCCCCCGACATCAGTTGCTGACCTGACAAATGTGCTTCTGGAAGAATGGTCCAACCTTCCCTTGCTAATAAATATTCCACGCTCAACTGTTAGTGGGATTATTACAAAGTGGAAGCCACTGGGAACAACAGCCACTCAGCTACCAAGTGGTAGGCCACGTCATATGATAGAGCAGGGTCAGCGCATGATGAAGCGCACAGTGCGCAGAAGTCGCCAACTGTCTGCAGAGTCAATAGCTATATCTCACAAATGGTCCAACCTTCCCATAGACACCCTCCTAAACCTTGTGGACGGCCTTCCCAGAAGAGTTGAAGCTGTTATAGCTGCAAAGGGCGGGGCCAACTCAATATTGATCCCTACGGACTAAGACTGGGGTGCCATTAAAGGTTATGTGTGTGGAAAGGGCGAGGCCAACCCAATATTGAACCCTACGGACTAAGACTGGAATGCCATTAAATTTCATGTGCGCATAAAGGCCGGCGGCCCAATACTTTTGTCAATATAGTGTATGTCCTTGTGGCTGTTATATACCAGATACAAATGTTTAGGCATCAATGGTTTGTTCTTGGTTGCCATAATCCTCCTTCCTCTTGCCAGTGACCAATTCCTTTCATGACAAACAGCGTCTTTCAAACAAATCTTTGGGGCATATTTTTAAAAAAAAACAATTACTGCTTTATATGCAACGCAGCTGGCGAAAACTGCTCCTAAATAATGTTTTAATATGTTCCTCACGAGGATCTCTGGGATCTCTGGGTAGGGCTTCTTGGAGGATAAAACGTGGTAAAATAACAGAGTTGTTTGTAGCAAAAAGCCCAGAAATATGTCCACATTTCCATTTTTTTTTCTTAGCCGAAGACATTAAATGCTTTTTATTCTACTCAGTTCTCGTTGTTTGAGTGCTTAGAGTACCCGCGGACTCCTTTGCTGTGTAACTGTCCCCTCCGGCAAAAAACAGGAATGAACAACAAGAACTCCATTCGGCATCAGAAAACTTGTGTCGATCACATTCTGCAAACAGCTCAGCTGCGTCCACTCTCCTTATTTTTTTTTTTTTTTTTACTCCACGCCAACTTTTGAGGATGCGAGCCATGTCTACCTAAAAACGCCCCCCACCGCCCGCGGCACAGAATGAAACTGACATTCGTTGTCCATCTTCTGCCGAGGCCAAAATGAAAAAAACAAATTAAGTTAATGCAATTGGTTACCACGTGACCCCCCCCCCCCCCCCCTTTTTTTTCCCCCCTACATAGTATGAACCTATTAGCTCCAAAGTAAAGACAGACATTATCTTGAAGAGCTCTCAGCAAGCTCCTCAAATGGAGAGGAAAAAAAAAAAAAAAGATACATAATTTATTTTTGTAAGAGCGCATTCAGCGTAGGGCTTATCACAAACCTCAACTTTCCACAAGACAACCACTAGGGGTTGAGAGATTCCTCCAAGCGTTCATAACCATAGAGCAAAACTTTATTACAAAGATATGTCTGGACCCGAGGCTACGTGGGTTGCTCACGTTTTTAATAAAAAGTGGTGAAGTCTTTCCCAAAATGTATTTTTTTTTTTTCGGAACAAATAGCATTTTATGCGGCGTACGGCTAGGGAGTTGTGCATTGCATTTAAAACTTTATGCATATGAAAAATATATCCGCCGACACAATCAAAGATGATGATGAACATTCGCTTGAAAAAAAAAAGAGATACACCTGTATGTTCTAGTACATTTCAGTGCGTATCGTCTACTACGGAGTTTTTCAACCACGGTGTCCAGGCACCCTGGGGGGCCTTGAGGTTTCTTCTGGGGTGCCCTGGCAAAAATGTCTAAAAATTGCCTAAAAATTGTATACAAGTCAGCGGGTGGACCAGCAATTTCACATCCAGTTACAAGCCAACGATCCCCACAAGATGGATCGGATCTGCGGATTGGGGAGGATAATGGATCAGACTCCGTTCCATTATGCTCAATCCGCAGATCCGATCCATCTTGCGGGGATCGTTGGCTTGCTTTAAAACTTTCCTTTTCGTGGAGCTCATGGAGAGGGTCCGGTGTCACCTCATACGATAGGTGTCACCCGGTGCGGCGCGCACCCCCCCGCACCTGCCTAGGAAAGCCCCTGGATTGCACAGAAGGAATGTACATGTAGATTCACTAGATGAATGACTATGCAAATGTTCTATAAATAGACTCCATTGTTTTTTTTTTGTTTGTTTTTTTTAAGGTGATGTGACCACCTGGATGTGAAATTGTTGTTTCATAAAATGTGTTCACATCCTCCGAACCTGAAACATCAATAGAGCTGATGACACGTGTTTGAGCAAGAGATACAATGTAACAATTCTAGAGAACACTAGAGGGAATCAGCCAATAAATGTAATGGATGTTTACATTGGCTTGTTAATTCCTTCTAGCGTCATTTAGAATTCTTACACTGTATTTGTGTTTTAATCACAAATATGTATGTATTTCCTCCGCTCCACAGCTCCATCTAGTGAAATTGCTGATTTTGCACAGAACAAATGCACATGCAGATTCGCCAGATGAATGACTATGTTCTATAAATAGACTCCATTGGGTTTTTTTTTTGGGCGAATCTGCATGCACATTCGTTCTGTGCAAAATCAGCAAAGGCGAATGTTTTTTTAGGCTTTTTTCTCCTCTTCCTTCAGTTATGGGCAGAAGTAAAATACCAGCTTATGGTCACTAGATGGAGCTGCGGAGCCGAGGAAATACATATGTGTTTGTAGCAAGAGATACAATGTAATAATTCAAGAGAACACTAGAGGGAATCAGCCAGTAAATGTAATGGATGTTTACATTGGATTGCTAATTCCTTCTAGCGTCATTTAGAATTCTTACACTGTATTTGTGTTTTAATCACAAATATGTATGTATTTCCTCCGCTCCACAGCTCCATCTAGTGAAATTGCTGATTTTGCACAGAACAAATGCACACGCAGATTCGCCAGATGAATGACTATGTTCTATAAATAGACTCCATTGGTTTTTTTTGGCGAATCTGCATGCACATTCGTTCTGTGCAAAATCAGCAAAGGAAAACGTTTTTTTTAGGCTTTTTTCTCCTCTTCCTTCAGTTATGGGCAGAAGTAAAATACCAGCTTATGGTCACTAGATGGAGCTGCGGAGCCGAGGAAATACATAAGTGTTTGTAGCAAGAGATACAATGTAACAATTCTAGAGAACATTACAGGGAACCAGCCAAAAAATGTAACCAATGTTTACATTGTCTTGTTAATTCCTTCTAGCGTGATTTAGAATTCTTACACTGGAATTGTTTTTTAATTACGAATATGTATGTATTTCCTCCGCTCCACAGCTCCACCTAGTGAAATTACTGATTTTGCACAGAACAAATGCACACGCAGATTCGCCAGATGAATGACTATGTTCTATAAATAGACTCCATTGGTTTTCTTTTCTTTTTTTTTTTAAGATAATGGAGATGTGACCACCTAGATGTGAAACTGCTTTCTCATAAAATGTGGTCACATCCTCCGAACCTGAAACAACAATAAAGCTGATGACACTTTAATAACAAACGCAAAAAATATGAACCACATTAAAATGGTAATTATGTTCTTTGCCTTTATTCTTCTTTTGTAATGTATGTTATACGCTCTTTGGATATTATACGCCATGCACATATAATTATCTAATTAACACGTTTATGCTTTACAATAAAGACGTTTAGACTGTATATCATATTCATTGATGTCCAAATTATACGTGTTAAGGGAGCGCGCAGCAGACATTATTATCACCAAATAACTCGCTTTCAGGAAAGATGCAGGAAGTCAGCTTTGTTTTAAAGAGCAAATCAAACCGCAGTTTGAAATTTAGTGTTTGTAGTATATACATACACGATATTGCCGAAAGTGTTGGGCCGCCGGCCTTTCCACGCACATGACCTTTAATGGCCCCCCAGTCTTAGTCCGTAGGGTTCAATATGGAGTTGGCCCCGCCCTTTCCACGCACATGACCTTTAATGGCCCCCCCCCCCCCAGTCTTAGTCCGTAGGGTTCAATATTGAGTTGGCCCCGCCCTTTGCAGCTATAACATCTTCAACTCTTCTGGGAAGGCCGTCCACAAGGTTTAGGAGGGTGTCTATGGAAAGGTTGGACCATTCTTCCAGAAGCACATCTGTCAGGTCAGGCACTGATGTCGGGGGAGGAGGCCTGGCTCGCAGTCTCCGCTCTAATTCATCCCAAAGGTGTTCTATGGGGTTGAGGTCAGGACTCTGTGCAGGCCAGTCAAGTTCCTCCACCCCAAACTGGCTCCTCCATGTCTTTATGGACCTTGCTTTGTGCACTGGTGCGCGGTCATGTTGAAACAGGAAGGGGCCATCCCCCAACTCTTCCCACAATGTTGGGAGCATGAAATTGTCCAAAATGTCTTGGTATGCTGACATCCTAAGAATTCCCTTCACTGGAACTAGGGGGCCAAGCCAAACCTCTGAAAAACAACCCCACACCATAATCCCCCCTCCACCAAACTTTACACTTGGCACAATGCAGTCAGGCAAGTACCGTTCTCCTGACAACTGCCAAACCCAGACACGTCCATCAGATTGCCAGACAGAGAAGTGTAATTTGTCACTCCAGAGAACACGTCTCCATGCTCTAGAGTTCAGTTGCGGCGTGCTTTACACTACAGCATTGCTTTGCATTGCACTTGGTGATGAGAGGCTTGGATGCAGCTGCTCGGCCATGGAAACCCATTCCATGAAGCTCTCTACGCACTGTTGTTGTGCTCATCTGAAGGCCACACCAAGTCTGGAGGTCTTTAGCTATTGACTCTGCAGACAGTTGGCGACTTCTGCGCACTGTGCGCTTCAGCATGTGCTGACCCCGCTCTGTCATGTGATGTGGCCTACCACTTGGTAGCTGAGTTGCTGTTGTTCCCAGTTGCTGCCACTTTGTTGTAATCCCACTAACAGTTGAGCGTGGAATATTTAGTAGCCAGGAAATGTCACGGATGGACTTATTGCCCAGGTGACCACCTATCACGGGACCACGCTTGGAATCACTGAGCTCCTGAGAGCGACCCATTCTTTCACCAATGTTTGTAGAAGCAGTCTGCATGCCTAGGGGCTTGATTGATACACCTGTGTCCATGGAGGGGATTGGAACACCTGAATCACATGATTTGGAGGGCGGGGCCAATACTTTTGGCAATATAGTGTATATGCCCACACACTCATCAGCCACTTTATTAGGTCCACCTGTTCAATTGCTTGGTAACACAAATTGCTAACTAGCCAATCACATGGCAGCAATTCAATGCATTTAGGCATCTAGATGTGGTGAAGACGAATTGCTGAAGTTCAAACCAAGCATCAGAATGAGGATGAAAAGGGGTTTAAGTGATTTTGAACATGGCATGGTTGTTGGTGCCAGACAGGCTGGTCTGAGTAATTCAAAAACTGCTGACCTACTGGGATTTTCACGTACAACCATCTCTAGGGTTTACAGAGAATGGTCCGAAGAAGAGAAGTTGTGTGTGTAGGAAAATGCCTTGTTGATGTCAGAGGAGAACGGGCAGACTGGTTGCGGATGATAGAAAGGCAACAGTAACTCAAATAACTGCTTGTTACAACCGAGGTATGTAGAATACCATCTCTGAATGCATAACTTTAACCTTGAAGCAGATGGACTAAAGCAGCAGAAGACCACACCGGGTGCCACTCCTGTCAGCTAAGAACAGGAAATGGAGGATACAGTTCGCACTGGCTCACCAAAATTGGACAATTGAAGATTGGAAAAACGTTGCCTGGTCTGATGAGTCAGGATTTTAGCTGCAACATTCAGATGGTAGGATCAGAATTTGGCATAAAGAACATGAAAGCATGGATCCATCCTGCCTTGTATCAATGGTTCAGGCTGGTGGTGGTGTCATGGTGTGGTGGATCCATCCTGCCTTGTATCAACGGTTCAGACTGGTGGTGATGTCGTCATGGTGTGGGGAATCCATCCTGCCTTGTATCAATGGTTCAGGCTGGTGGTGGTTGTGTCATGGTGTGGGGGATCCATCCTGCCTTGTATCAATGGGTCAGGCTGGTGGTGTTGTCGTCATGGTGTGGTGGTTCCATCCTGTCTTGTATCAATGGTTCAGGCTGGTGGTGGTGGTGTCATGGTGTGGTGGATCCATCCTGCCTTGTATCAACGGTTCAGACTGGTGGTGATGTCGTCATGGTGTGGGGAATCCATCCTGCCTTGTATCAACGGTTCAGGCTGGTGGTGGTGTCGTCATGGTGTGGTGGATCCATCCTGCCTTGTATCAATGGTTCAGGCTGGTGGTGGGGCTGGTGGTGGTTGTGTCATGGTGTGGGGGATCCATCCTGTCTTGTATCAACGGTTCAGGCTGGTGGTGGTGGTGTCATGGTGTGGTGGATCCATCCTGCCTTGTATCAATGGTTCATGGATGTGCAGCCAACAAATCTGCAACAACTGCGTAATGCTCTCATGTCAATATGGATCAAATGAGAAATGTTTCCAACACCTTGTTGAATCTATACCATGAAGAATGGAGGCAGTTCTGAAAACAAAAGGAGGTCCAACCTGGTACTGGCAAGGTGGACCTACTAAAGTGGCTGGTGAGTGTACATAATCTGTTATGTAGTGTTGGGCCCAATGTTTGAGTCAAACCTAAGCTTTACTCGAATGTAGACCATTCGTCTGTTCGCTGAACACACGAACGGTAAGGGCGTTTGGCGGGCTATTTGCCCGCTGCACCCTACAATGCATTATGTCCTGACAGTCCATTGGGATTGGTCTCCACAAGTCAGGTGCAATTCTTTGGCCAATCACAGCACAGGATGATGTCACAAGGGTGCGGGGTGAACCCCTTGTGACATCATGAAAGTATTTAAGAACTGTCATCAAGGCGCAGCTGTCAGATGGTGGGATCCAGCGCCGCAAGGGTTTTTTTCTTTTCTTGGGTTGCGGCGATGGGCATCGTGATTGACGTTGTATCTAGTCTAAAGGACTTGTCAAAGACTGTCTCTTGTTTTTTTAACAATACACTTTTTTTTATGAATGGGTACCAGGTACTGTATACTCAATCACATAAGGGGGCCGAGATCTGGGGGCCCCCTTCTTAAAGGGGGCTTCCAGATTCCGATAAGCCCCCTGTCCGCAGACCCCAAAACCACTGGCCACGGTTGTGGGGAAGAGGACCTTGTTCCCATCAACATGGGGACAAGGTGCTTTGGGAGGGAGCCCCCCAAACCCCAAATCACCTAAAACATGTTGAGGGCATGTGGCCTGGTATGGTTCAGGAGGGGGGTGGCACTCGCTCGCCCCCCCCCCTTTCCTGACCTAACAGGCTGAATGCTTGGATAAGGGTCTGACACTGATTTTGGGGGGGTCCCCATGCCATTATTTTTGTAATGTTGTCTTGGGGGTTTCCCTCAAAATCCATACCAGACCTGAAGGGCTTGGTATGGATGGGAGGGAGGGCCCCACACTGTTTTTTTTTAATTTTTTTTTAATTGTCGGGCAATGCCGACAACTCTTTTTCCATTCAGCTGTCAGTGGGGAACCCCACTGACTGCTAAAAATGAACGAATGTCTCACTACTAAAATACAGCGTGACTTCATCATAGAACTCCCGCCGGATTGTAGTCACTGAGCGGTACTTATCACATACTCAGATTCAGTAAGATACCGATCAGTCAATTGTTTGTGTTCAAAGTCCATGGACGAACATTCTATAGGTTCAAATGTTCAGCCGCGGACAGTACAGAGGGGGTGTTTGGCCCATCGATATTGACTAAAGCTGGTTAGGATACAACCATCACCTTGCTACATTGGACAGGTACACTGTGGATTTATTAACCAGTTCCGCGCCACCCTATAGCAGAAATACTGCTACAGGGCAGCACGGGTGTTCAAAATCACGTATATATATATGTGATTTTGCAGTTCCGAGTAGGGGGCTAGGCGCACCCTACCCATTCATGGCCTCAACTGTCAATGACCGGGTCCCGCCCGGTGATTACTCACCGGCACCTGGTGATTGCCGAGCAGGGGCGGACTGACCATTTGGAAACTCGGGCACTGCCTGAGGGCCCGGGGTCAGTAGGGGGCCCCATGAGATGCCCCTGGTACCTTTTTCATAGACTTTTTTGAGTTTGGGCAAGGACACAGGGGCCCCATGATCCCCTATTGCCCCATGAGTTGTCAGTCCGCCCCTGTTGCCGAGTATCTCGACGGGTTAGAGACCTGTGTGTAAACAACATAGATCTCTCCCTTGTCAGCTCCTGCACACTGCTTTGTATGGCTCCGCATAGCCGAGCCATACAAAGCAGTGTACTTACAGTGAAGCACATACACAGCTCAAGTAGTGAAATGCAGCACAGTTAACCCTTTGATCGCCCCAGATTACAGTGAAGATTTTTATGAGCAATGAATGGAGGTGGAGATTGTTTGGAAGATATTGTTGATAGGGGTTCCCTCACCACTCTAGAAAAAAAAGGGTTTGCCTTTAGTTATACTTTAGTTTCTATAAAGTGATTATTGTATGTAATTATTGCATGCCTTTGCATGATACATTGTTTCTGTTTTTACCGATCTAGAAACCCACATGGAAAAAATTTTGATATAATAAATATGTTATTTATTTATTTTTTTAAATATATTGCATAAGCCCAAAATTATAGAATTTCAAATATGTCAATATATTTGGGAAGAATATTTTTAAAATATATTTTTCTTCCATGTGGGTTTCTAGATAGGTAAAAACAGAAACAATGTAGCATGCAAAGGCATGCAATAATTACATACAATAATCACATTGTAGAAATGTAACTAAATTATTACTAACGGCAAAATCATTTCAAATATATGTCAATGTATTTGGGAAGAATATTTTTAAAAATATATTTAAAATATATTTTTCTTCCATGTGGAAAAGGCTAGAAAAAGGAACAAAAACACGAACAATAAAATTGATCTCGTCCCAACCTTGTTTTGTGAGAAACAGAAGCCTTGTACAAATTGCTTGATTATTCTCCGACCTTAATTACCTCAAGAAACCATTTTTTTTTTTTTTTGCTGACAAATAGCGCCATTAGGGTTTTGCTCCTTGGCAGGATGACAAGCCTCTTTGTGCATACCATTAAGGGTTGTTTTTTGTTTTTTTTTTTTTTGTTCTGAAGCTCATTGGCTGCAGTAAATTGGCGTAGTAAAAATGTGCAGCCTTTGAGATAATTCCACTAAGTTTACAAAATGTTTTTCCAAACGAAATGCAGCTGAAAATCCTCAGCTCTGGCTGCAGACCAAGATTCGTATTTGCTGCAATTAGGTTTTAATTAACGTTACGGATTCTGCATATTGATCGCTTGTGGTGACTGTACGGCCACCGCGCCACGGTTCGAAATGAAATTTCCGGCTTCAAAAAAAAAAAAAGATACGCTTGCGTCTATTCAATTCATTTTGTTTGACATTTTGTATGTAATGGTTCTTGTTAAATACAATAGGAAATCACAGCAAATGGATACATATTTTATCAAAGCCAATTGATGTGATAAGAGCATCGAATAATTAACATCGACGTTCTGAGTGTGTAACAGGAATATAATGGAGGCGGTTTAGGAACCAGCACGTGGCTCCCAGCGCCATAGTAACGACGTAACCCAATCAAATATTGGCCGGGGGGCAAGAGTGACTGGCGGTAGTTGACTCTGTTGGGATTTTTAATGGGTTTGTTGCCTACTGGGTGATCTTGAAGTGTAACGGATGTCGAATATTTACCGGGAGAACATTGGGCCAGTTAAATAATAATTCAACATTTTTCAACTGCAGTTTTTTGTTGGCTGTTACGGCATTTGTATGCCTTATTCCCTATTCCATGGGTTCAATAAAAAAATGTTATGGTTGGCAGGGGGGCCCAGGAAGCTGGGTAAATCGGATGTGCGCTGGGAGGGTGATTGGCACGGTGGGAGTAAAATTACTGGAACCGATCCCCTGTATGGTTATGGCATTTGTATGCCTTTTTGCCTATTTCGTGGATTTGGTAAAAAAACGTTATGGTTGGCTTTTGATTGATCAAAGGCTACACAAAGGATAGGAAAGCAGTCGTAGGGCTTGCCTAGACTTGCGGTTGGCGAGAGTTAAAAATGTGTGGTTGAGCTGTGTTTTTAGTGCCTCCCCCCCCCTTCCAAACTACCCCATTTAACCGCTTGGCGCCCACCCATGATAGTTGTACTGCAAGCGGGTGCCAGCTACAGGCCGCACGACGTACCTTTACGCCATAACTTTTCTTCACATGCGTGTTCCCCATGCCCAGGGCCACGGATAAGGGGGTACCACCAGTCCCCCTGTATGGGGCCCAGGTCAGCAGGGGGGCCCAGGAAGCTGGGTAAATCAGATGTGCTTTGGGAGGGTGATTGGCACGGTGGGAGTACAATTACTGGAACCGATCCCCTGTATGGCTATGGCATTTGTATGCCTTATTGCCTTTTCCATGGGTTTGGTAAACATTATGGTTGGCCCAGGACCGTGGATAAGGGGGTACCACCAGTTCTTGTGTATGGGACCCAGGTCAGCAGGGGGGCCCAGGAAGCTGGGTAAATCGGATGTGAAGTATAACGGATGTCGAATATTTACCGGGAGAACATTGGGCCAGTTAAATAATAATTCAACATTTTTCGACTGCAGTTTTTTGTTGGCTGTTATGGCATTTGTATGCCTTATTGCCTATTCCGTGGGTTTGGTAAAAAAATGTTATGGTTGGCTCTTGATTGATCTCAGGGCCATGGATAAGGGGGTACCACCAGTCCTCCTGTATGGAGCCCAGGTCAGCAGGGGTGCCAGGAAGCTGGGTAAATCGGATGTACGTTGAGAGGGTGACTGGCACGGTGAGAGTACAATTACTGGAACTGATCCCCTGTATGGTTATGGCATTTGTATGCCTTTTTGCCTATTCCATGGATTTGGTAAAAAACGTTATGGTTGGCTCTTGATTGATCAAAGGCTACACAAAGGATAGGAAAGCAGTCGTAGGGCTTGCCTAGACTTGCGGTTGGCGAGAGTTAAAAACGTGTGGTTGAGCTGTGTTTTTAGTGCCTCCTCCCCAAACTACCCCATTTAACCGCTTGGCGCCCACCCATGATAGTTGTGCTGCAAGCGGGTGCCAGCTCCAGGCCGCGTGACGTACCTTTACGCCGTAACTTTTCTTCCCATGTGTGTTCCCCATGCCCAGGGCCGTGGATAAGGGGGTACCACCAGTCCCATGTATGGAGCCCAGGTCAGCAGGGGGGCCCAGGAAGCTGGGTAAATCAGATGTGCGTTGGGAGGGTGATTGGCACGGTGGGAGTGAAATTACTGGAACCGATCCCTTGTATGGTTATGGCATTTGTATGCCTTATTGCCTTTTCCATGGGTTTGGTAAACATTATGGTTGGCCCAGGGCCGTGGATAAGGGGGTACCACCAGTCCCCATGTATGGGGCCCAGGTCAGCAGGGGGGCCCAGGAAGCTGGATAAATCAGATGTGCGTTGGGAGTGATTGGGTTTGGTAAATGTTATGGTTGGCTCTTGATTGATCAAAGGCTACACAAAGGATAGGAAAGCAATCGTAGGGCTTGCCTAGCCTTGCAGTTGGCGAGAGTTAAAAACGTGTGGTTGAGCTGTGTTTTTAATGCCTCCCCCCCCAAACTACCCCATTTAACCGCTTGGCGCCCACCCATGATAGTTGTACTGCAAGCTGGTGCCAGCTCCAGGCCACACAACGTACCTTTATGCCGTAACTTTTCTTCACATGTGTGTTCCCCATGCCCAGGGCCATGGATAAGGGGGTACCACCAGTCCCCATGTATGGGGCCCAGGTCCACAGGGGGGCCCAGGAAGCTGGGTAAATCAGATGTGCATTGGGAGGGTGATTGGCACGGTGGGAGTGAAATTACTGGAACCGATCCCTTGTATGGTTATGGCATTTGTATGCCTTATTGCCTATTCCGTGGGTTCGGTAAAAAAATGTTATGGTTGGCTCTTGATTGATCAAAGGCTACACAAACGATATGAAAGCAATCGTAGGGCTTGCTTAGACTTGCGGTTGGCGAGAGTTAAAAACATGTGATTGAGCTGTGTTATTAGCGCCTCCTTCCCAAACTACCCCATTTAACCGCTTGCACCCGCCCATAATAGCTGTACTGCGAGTGGGTCCCAGCTCCAGGCCACGCGTCGTACCTTTACGCCGTAACTTTTCTTCACGTGCACGTTCCCCATGCCCAGGGCCAGTAATAATGGGGTACCACCAGTCCTCCTATATGGGGCCCAGATCAGCAGGGGGGCCCAGGAAGCTGGGGGAATCGGATGCTCGTTGGGAGGGTGATTGGCACGGTGGGTGTGCAATTACTGGAACCGATCCCCTGTATGATTCTCTCTGCAGCAGCTGAAGACTTGCTTTTCCTTCTCTCTCTCCCGCTGGTTTTGCTGAGAGAACCATACAGGGGATCGGTTCCAGTAATTGCCCCCTCCTGCCGCACCCATCACTCTCTCTGTGCATTGTACATTTCCCCCTGCTGACCAGGCCCCCCTGTGTGCCCCCCACCCTCACAGTGCTGCCTGCTTCTCTCCTCTCCTGCCCACCAGCAGCTGCAAGCACACAATAGGATCCTTCAGGATGGGAAGGGTCCGGTAAATATGGCACAAGTCACAGGGGAATGATTCCAGTAATTACCCCCCCCCCATCCCTGCACCCATCATCCTCCCTGTGCACCATACGGTTGCCCATGTTGTCCAGGTCTCTCTGTGTGCCCCTAGTGCTCCTGGGTTCCCTCCTCTCCCTCCCAAAGGTAACTGCAAGCACACAATAGGATCCTTCAGGATGGGAAGGGTCTGGTCAATATGTCACAAGTCACAGGGGATTGATTCCAATAATTGCCCCTCCCCCCTCCCCCATCCCCACACCCATCATCCTCCCTGTGCACCATATGGTTGCCCATGTTGCCCAGCTCCCTCTGTGTGCCGCCACCCCCCCCCCCAGTGCTCCTAGGTTCCCTCCTCTTTTAAAAAAATATATATATTTATTGAAATATATTGAATACGGCCAAATAGTAGTATTTCAAATATATGTCAATATATTTGGGAAGAATATTTCTAAAATATATTTCAAATATGTTTTTCTTCCATATGGGGGTCCCCTAGCACACTGCCCGTGATTGGGAACCTCAGCTGTGCATATTTTCTTTTGAGACTGTGTAGAGTGGGTATGTCAATACCCTCCACTCAGGTCTCAGATGACACTCAGTTCTCTGCTCTATAATGTGCAGTGTATGATGTCAGATCCCCATCCCCTGCCTTCTGGGGCTGAAAAATCCTGTCTAAATTCTGTACTTTGAATGAATGTAGAAGAGAGAGAGGGCTGCAGATAAATAGGTACAACGTATGTAGGAGGAGTTGTATCACCAGTCACTTCAACGAATATATGTGCGGGTTTACAGCCAGTTTAACAGTCTAACAAAAGAACCAAAATGTCCATCCTTGAGCCGGTCGTTTTGCTTCCAATGTTGTGATATCTTTTAGTAAATGGATGTTTGCAGCAGACCGATGTTTCCAGAAATAAATGAATGCGTTGAAATGGAATTTGGTTTTTTTTGCATCTTTTGGAATGTCTATTTTTCCATCTCCAGATAATCACACAATCACAGGTAATGTACTCGCACATTTCCTCCACCTGGAAGCATCGTTGGGATATTATCTCCAATGGTCGCGTATATTTGTCAAACTGATGATTTCCTCTTCAGAGAACGCCGTTGGTGTTTATTATTCATATAGAGAAATCAGACACAAGTCTACGGAGCTCCGTCCTACAGTACGTGTGGCCCAATGCCGTGGATGTTTTAGGGCCCGTTCGGACTTTGGTGTCCTTTCGAGTCGCATTGACATTTGAGGTGTGACAATTTAGTTCCTGGAACGGACTGTTGCTTACCTATACACTATGAGTAGTGATGGGCTGAACACCCCTCCCCCCCCCGTTCGATCCGCGGTCGAACAGCCGAACCTACAGAATGTTGGACCGTGACGTTGAACACGAATAATATGCTGAGTGGTATCTTACAGCCAGGGGCGGACTGACAATTCATGGGGCCCCCGGGCAATAGGGGATCATGGGGCCCCTGTGTCCTTGCCCAAACTCAAAAAGGCCTATGAAAAGGGTACCAGGGGCATCTCATGGGGCCCCCTACTGACCCCGGGCCCTCGGGCGGTGCCCGAGTTTCCAAATGGTCAGTCCACCCCTGCTTACGGTATCTGAGTATGTGGGGAGATTCTGCTCAGCGACTACAATCCAGCGGCAGTTCTATGATGAAGTCAAGCGTGATTTTAGTAGTGAGACATTCATTCGTGTCTCAGGTGTCAGTGGGGTTCCCCGCTGACAGCTGAATGTCAAAAGAATTGTCGGCATTGCCCAACAATTAAAAAAAATTTTGGAAACAACAGCGTGGGGTTCTCCCTGCCATCCCTACCAAGCCCTTCAGGTCTGGTATGGATATCGAGGGGAACCCGCCCCTAGCCAACATTCAAAAAAAATGGCGTGGGTCCCCCCCAAAGTCCATGCCAGACCCTTATCTTAGCATGCAGCCCGGCAGCACAGGAAGGGGCAGCCTCAACCAGGGTCGGACTGACAACTCATGGGGCCCCCAGGCAATAGGGGATCATGGGGCCCCTGTGTTCTTGCCCAAACTCAAAAAAGCCTATGAAAAAAGGTACCAGAGGCATCTCATCGGGCCCCCTACTGACCCCGGGCCCTTGGGCAGTGCCCAAGATTCCAAATGGTCAGTCTGCCCCTGGCCTCAACCACCCCTCCTGAACCAATGAAAGTTTTCTTTTTTCCTCTCTCCCATCCAAACCATGCCCTTCAGGTCTGGAATGGATTTTGGGGGGAACCACCATGCCAAAATGTAAAAAAAAAATTGTGTGGGGTCCCCCCCCCCCCAAAATCCATACCAGACCCTTATCCGAGCATGCATCAGGAAAGGGGGGGACGAGCAAGCTGTCCCCCCCTCCTGAACCATACCAGGCCACATGCCCTCAACATGGGAGGATGCTTTGGGGCAGGATGGCTCCCCCCCAAAGCACCTTGTTCCCATGTTGACGGGGACAAGGGCCTCTTTCCCACAACCCTGGGCTGTGGTTGTGGGGATCTGAGGACGGCGAGGCTTATCAGAATTTGGAAGCCCCCCTTTAACAAGGGGGCTCCCAGATCCTGCCCCCACTATGTGAATGAGTATGGGGTACATGGTACCGCTACCCATTCACCAAAAAAAAGTGTAGTGTAAAAAAAGACAGGAGACAATCTTTGACAAGTCCTTTATTAAAAATAAAAGTGCGAAGTAGATCCGACGTCATTCACAATGCCCGCCGTCGCTACCCGAAAAACGAAAAAGAAAAAAATGCTGACTCCCACCTTCTGACAGCTGTGAGCCCAATGACAGTTCTTAAATACTGCCATGACATCACAAGGGGGCAGGGTTCACACGCCCCAATGTGACATCATCACAAGCAGTGATTGGTCAAAGCATTGCACCTGACCTGTGACCTTGACCAATCACAATGCACTGTCAGGGTGCAGTGCATCATGGGGCACGGCAGGTGAATGCCCGTACTGTTTGTGTGTTCAGTGAACCCATGAACGGCCCATGTTTGAGTCAAGCTTAGGTTCGACTCAAACATGTAGCCCATCACTAACTAGCAGCATTTGTCCCCTTCAAAGTAGTTCTCTTGTGAAGCGACTCACTTTTCTAGACGACTGCGCTACTGACTCAAACATTCCTGGAATTTGTTTTCCAGAATGCTGTGCAGTATCTTTGTTGTGGCATGCTGGATGTCCAGAATGTCATCAAATCTGTGTTCTTTTGGGGCATTTTGGAATTTTGGAAACAGCCAAAAGTCACTGGGTGCAAATCAGGGGAATAAGGTGGTTGGTCAAGTTTCAGAATGGACTTCTAGGCTAGGAACTCGTGAACACATTATGTGCAGGAGCATTGTCGTGGTGGAGAATCCATTTATCAAGCCAAAGATCCATATTTTCCGAACAGATTCCTGTAACCTTTTAATTTTCCACATTTGCACCCATCCTTTGCATTTTTGGCTGCCTACTTCATCGTGGACATCTTCCCACCCCTTAACCTGCCTAAGCCATTTAAAAACATTCAACTTCTTCATGGAATGTTCACTGGAAGCCTGTTGTAACAAAGCTAAAGTTTTTGTGTACATAGCCCTGTGTGTTTGTAAACACAGAGCCCTGTTCTGTGATTGACTACAGCTGATCAGCAGTTCTCAGACGTAATTCATTGGCTGACAAAATCCCATTGTAGCCAGTGATGGCATGGGTCATGCGCGCCCCTAACCCGGAACAGGCTGGATGATGGACAAGTATGTTATCCAGCCTGCCCATGCCTCGCACCTGCAGTAAAAGTACTGTGGGCGGGCAGGAACTGGTTAAAATTTTTGTCGATAATTCCAAAAAGTATGGTTGGGACCAACACTGCTCATCTCCAAAAATAAACACCATACCCATAGTCAGGGGTGTATGTACCACAAGGCAAACAAGGCATTTGCCTAGGGCAGTATTTTTCGGGGGGGGGGGGGGCAACACTGCCATTGGAAGAAGGGATGGAAGAAGGGACACATGCGGCATGGGGACCTGGTGGGTTCTGAGAGAGGCTGTGGGTTTCATGACGGTGTATGCACAGCCAAACTCTCGTTCCTGGGGATGTCCGGAGCTGTGAAGGTGAGTGTCTTTCTCTCTCTTGCCATGGGGGATGGTGGCTGGTGTATGGGGGGCAGTGGTAGTGGAAGGCTCGGGTGGAGGGCAGGGGTGCTCTTGGTCAATGTCAGGCTCTTTCTGCGGGGGGGCACCAATTTTTCTGTTGCCTAGGGCAGCACAAAACCTAAATACACCACTGCCTACAGTGAAGCATGGTGGTGGCAACAACAGTATGCTTTGGGACTGTCTATCTTCAGCTGGAACTGGGGCTTTAGTCAAGGTGGAGGAACTTATGAAGCGTTCCAAACATCAACCAAATTTTTGGGACAAAACCTTCAGGCCTCACTTCCAACAGAAAGCTGATGGTCAAGTAGATAGAATACACCACTGCTCACAGTGAAGCATGGTGGTGGCAACAACAGTATGCTTTGGGGCTGTTTATCTTCAGCTGGAACTGGGGCTTTAGTCAAGATTGTGGAACTTATGAACAGTTCCAAACATCAATCACATTTTTGGGACAATACCTTCAGGCCTCACTTCCACTGGGGGCGCCAATTTTTGTGTTGCCTAGGGCAGCACAAAACATAAATACACCACTGCCTAGAGTGAAGCATGGTGGTGGCAACAGTATGCTTTGGGGCTGTTTATCTTCAGCTGGAACTGGGGCTTTAGTCAAGGTGGAGGAACTTATGAACCGTTCCAAACATCAACCAAATTTTTGGGACAAAACCTTCAGGCCTCACTTCCAACAGAAAGCTGACGGTCAAGTAGATAGAGTACACCACTGCCCTCATTGAAGCATGGTGGTGGCAACAGCAAGGACGGTCTGACATCTCATGGGTCCCCCGGGCAATAGGAAATCATGGGGCCCCTGTGTCTTCTCCTACACTCAAACCACACTCAAAAAAGCATATGAAAGGTACCAGGGGCATATTATGGGGCCCCCTACTGACCCCGGGCCCTCGGGCAGTGCCTGAGTGCCTAAATGGTCAGTCCACCCCTGGGCAACAGTATGCTTTGGGGCTGTTTATCTTCAACTGAAACTGGGGCTTTAGTCAAGGTGGAGGAACTTATGAACCGTTCCAAACATCAACCAAATTTTTGGGACAATACCTTCAGGCCTCACTTCCAACAGAAAGTTGACAGTCAAGTAGATAGAGTACACCACTGCCCACAGTGAAGCATGGTGGTGGCAATAGTATGCTTTGGGGCTGTTTATCTTCAGCTGCAACTGGGGCTTTAGTCAAGGTGGAGGAACTTATGAACCGTTCCAAACAACAACCACATTTTTGGGACAAAACCTTCAGGCCTCACTTCCAACAGAAAGTTGACAGTCAAGTAGATAGAGTACACCACTGCCCACAGTGAAGCATGGTGGTGGCAATAGTATGCGTTGGGGCTGTTTATCTTCAGCTGCAACTGGGGCTTTAGTCAAGGTGGAGGAACTTATGAACCGTTCCAAACAACAACCACATTTTTGGGACAAAACCTTCAGGCCTCACTTCCAACAGAAAGCTGACGGTCAGGTATATAGAGTACCAATAAAGTACCCAACATAATAAACTGTACAGACTAAATGTTTGGATACGGTTCATTGTGCAGAGGTAAAGTTGAACCCGGGAATAAAAATTTGCAACCAGCACTTGTCGGCAGACATAAAGCAGTGCTTCTGCATTTTCACGCTCTTCGCTTCGTATCCACAAATACAGACAAGTACATCATCGTCACGGCATGTCTTTTACACTTGTCAAAGATAATTGTTCTTGAAAGCACCGAGTCATCCGTGGGCTCCTCACATCTACCTTTACATCCTTCAGCAAAATCCACCTAAAAAGTTGTGAAATTATTAACGTGACATACTCCGAGCAGCCATGAAATTCTCGAAATCTTATTCCAGCCGGGGCGAGCCTGCTGACTTTATATCGGTTAAAGTGCTCTTCGTGGTTTATTGAAAAATCGTGACGGTTGTTGTGCTATCTGGACGAGTTTAAAGAGCACTTAAAGGGAAAATAGTCAACACAATGAACCACGACCACCCACTTCAATACGCTGCAATTGTACTAAAGCTATAAAGTCCATTTACCTTTTATAATAAACCTCCATATACAGAATCAACGCAAATCCGTATCCTTGAAGGTCCAAGTAAAGCCAATCACCAAATCCTCTTATACAGTAAGCTGTACTACGGCAACAGTGTTTCATCTTCATTCTTTTCAAGGCCCCATTCACACTTCGCATTTTCTAAATACACCTTTTTTTGGTTTACATTTTTTCATCTGACATGTTCATCTCAATAGGCTGCTCAACGAGTTTCGTCACATTGAACCTTGCACTTTTTTTTATCATGTTTTGCCACATTTTTATGCATTTTGCCAGGTTGCGTATAGTTACAGTTTTATTTATTTTTTACACATACTTATATCATGCTGTCAATTTGCACAGTGCTTTACATATACAGTCAGGTCCATAAATATTGGGACATCGACACAATTCTAACATTTTTGGCTCTATAAACCACCACAATGGATTTGAAATGAAACAAACAAGATGTGCTTTAACTTCAGACTGTCAGCTTTGATTTGAGAGTATTTACATCCAAATCAGGTGAACGGTGTAGGAATTACAACAGCTTGCATATGCCTCTGGAACAACATCCTATGGACAGATGAGACCAAGATCAACTTGCACCAGAGTGATGGGAAGAGAAGAGTATGGAGAAGGAAAGGAACTGCTCATGATCCTAAGCATACCACCCCATCAGTGAAGCATGGTGGTGGTAGTGTCATGGCGTGGGCATGTATGGCTGCCAATGGAACTGCTTCTCTTGTATTTATTGATGATGTGACTGCTGACAAAAGCAGCCGGATGAATTCTGAAGTGTTTTGGGAATATTATCTGCTCATATTCAGCCAAATGCTTCACAACTCATTGGACGCTTCACAGTGCAGATGGACAATGACCCAAAGCAGACTGCAAAAGCAACCAAAGAGTTTTTAAGGGAAAGAAGTGGAATGTTATGCAATGGCCAAGTCAATCACCTGACCTGAATCCGATTGAGCATTTCACTTGCTGAAGACAAAACTGAAGGGAAAATGCCCCAAGAACAAGCAGGAACTGAAGACAGTTGCAGTAGAGGCCTGGCAGAGCATCACCAGGGATGACACCCAGCGTCTGGTGATGTCTATGCGTTCCACACTTCAGGCTGTAATTGACTGCAAAGGATTTGCAACCAAGTATTAAAAAAGTGAAAGTTTGATTTATGATTATACCTTTTTCATAGCTTTTTTGAGTTTGGGCAAGGACACAGGGGCCCCATGATCCCCTATTGCCCCATGAGTTGTCAGTCCGCCCCTGCTTTGGAGTGTGGGAGGAAACTGGAGTAAGCTGAGGAAACCCACACAGGCACAGGGATAACATGCAAACTCCAGGCAGGTGGTGCCGTGGTTGCGATTCAAACCAACAACCCTAGTGCTGCTAGGCAGAAATGCTAACCATTTAGCCGTTGTGCTGCCCATATACAGTAAGTTGTACTACAGTCATGGTATTTCATCTTCATTCTTTTCAAGACCCCATTCATATATCACATTTTCTAAATACACCTTTTTTTGCACCTTTTTTACAGCCTTTTGGCTAGGTGGGCCAAGTACGTAACCTTGTCCCTGTCAGGAGCCTTGTGCCCCTCTGGGGTTCAGGGAAATTTTTGCGTTCACGAACGGGTTTTTGCGCGGATTAAAAAAAAAACGTTATTTCCACTTGTTCCACAGTCCTGTGGCTTCCCTGTTGAATTCTGGACTCATTAGGTCAACCAGTTGGCACAAATACCATTCAGAGATTGTTTCGCATTTTCTGAATGAATGCAAAGTGTTCTCTGATTGGACGAGGAGGACATCATGCTTTCCACCTCATGAATATTAAGTAATAATCCTCCTGCGTTTCAAATGAACACTTGGGGGGGGGGGAGTAGAGAGGAGACGTTGGTGGAAGTGGCAGCAGAGGAGTTGGCTGTATTGCGATACCTATCTCTGGAAGGGGAACCTTTGATGTTTATGAGCCACCATTGATGGGGATTTTCTATGGATATCGTGTATTGAGGAGTTATTGTCTGCGAAGGATCCTGGTGTGATCCGAAAGGCGCGTTGGCCCATTGGGTGGCGGTAAGGAGGTGAGGGGGCATTTTAGCCATTTAAGGATTCACATCGGCTTGTACACACATGCACCCTGCATGTCCTTGAATATTGGATCACCTCTTGCAGACAAGGGGGGTGCCCAGGGGGGGAGACAAGGGGGGTGCCCAGGGGCGGACTAACAACTCATGGGACCCTCGGGCAATAGGGGATCATGGGGCCCCTGTGTCCTTGCCCAAACTCAAAAAAGCCTATGAAAAAGGTACCAGGGGCACCTCATGGGGCCCCCTACTGCCCCGGGGGCCCTCGGGCAGTGTCCGAGTTTCCAAATGGTCAGTCCACCCCTGGGGGTGCCGCAACTGCACAGAGAGGTGCAGGATCTGTAGGAGGAGTTCTGTCCTCCTCTCTGCTGCCAATTGCTGAGACCAGGTGGAGGTAGAGATGAAAGGGGTGCCAAAACTGCACAGAGAGGCGCAGGATCTGTAGGAGGAGTTCTGTCCTCCTCTCTACTGCCAATTGCTGAGACAAGGTGGAGGCAGAAATGAGGGGGGTGCCACAACTGCACAGAGAGGCGCAGGATTTGTAGGAGGAGTTCTGTCCTCTCTACTGCCAATTGCTGAGAGACAAAGTGGAGGTAGAGATGAGAGGGGTGCTAAAACTGCACAGAGAGGTGCAGGATCTGTAGGAGGAGTGCTATCCTCCTCTCTACTGCCAATTGCTGAGACAAGGCGGAGGCAGAGATTAGGAGGGTGCCGCAACTGCACAGAGAGGCGCAGGATCTGTAGGAGGAGTTCTGTCCTCCTCTCTACTGCCAATTACTGATACAAGGTGGAGGCAGAGATGAGGGGGGTGCCACAAATGCTCAGAGAGGCGCAGGATCTGTAGGAGGAGTGCTGTCCTCCTCTCTACTGCCAATTACTGATACAAGGTGGAGGCAGAGATGAGGGGGGTGCCACAAATGCTCAGAGAGGCGCAGGATCTGTAGGAGGAGTGCTGTCCTCCTCTCTACTGCCAATTGCTGAGACAAGGTGGAGGCAGAGATGAGGGGGGTGCCGCAGCTGCAAATGCGAGGGCCACATGAAATGGTCTAGTGGTACAGATTCAGCTCGTGGGCTTCATGTTGACATGTTCTAGAGGATTCCCACAGGTATGGCATATAAGTAGTCACATTGTAACTATGTAAATCTACACGTACCTGGAATTCTTCTTCATGTTTGCGCTCATAAATATTATTTACATAAGCAGTTTACAATCCCATGTTTCTGAAATGATAGTAACTCTTCAATCTGATTTTCATACGATTCCCAGCAGACAAATTTATCACATTTTTCCCGGTCTCCTGGGAGCTTCCGTTCCCTTGAATCCATCCTGCAAAGCCTCCTTTTCCGAGCGCCTAATATTATAAACATACCATATCAAATTAGTATGCAAGACTAAAGTGTACGTACTTTGTTCAGCAATTTATCAATAATTCATTAAAAACATCTGCTCTTGGTATCCCTGTTATTACTTTTTCTTTTAATCCAAAAATATAAACAAGCAACAACAAAAAAAAAGTAGAACAACGTACCAAAGACATGTCAAGAAAAATACATTTAGAACAAAACAATAAAACAAAAAGCTGACTTTAAAAAGCATAAAGAATTATAGTTTCGTCACACTGTGATTGTATATGAACATTATAAAATTAAAATAAAAAAAAAATGAATAAAAAACAGAAAGGAGATGTATAGAACATTCTCTTTATTAAATCTAACAAGCATGTGAAGCCTGAGGGTTCTCTCCGGACAGATAAACAAAAACTCAATCACAGCTTTTCTCTGTCTTCATCGTATGGAATATGTAGATAGTTCATAGGAACAGAATTAATCTGGCTCCGGGGAGATAAAATAAAGGAAAAGCATAAAATGTTAATGAAAACAAATCAAAACAACTTCATAGAACAGTATAAACAAGCGGCACAAAGAATAATACGTGGAATAAAAGACTTACTGAAAGGAAACGCGCTCCATTGTAAAGAAAATAAAAATTGGCTGTTTCGTGGCTGTTCATATCTATAGAAACTGCAGTCAAATCAACATTTACACAAAACATGCCTTCAATTACAGTGGTTGTAAACCTCTGAAATGAAAAATGAACAAAGCATAGCTTTCATTAGTGGGCACTTGCCTCAATCCAAAAGCACCAGGTGTGATTTCTGTCTGTTCTATCATTCCTCTGCATGAGTCACTTCTGAGTGAGTCAGTCTATACCGACACCAAGACACCATCCCAAAGGTGTTCAGAAGGGTTGAGGTCAAGGCTCTGAGGATACTAAAGTTCTTACACCCATCAAACCAACATAATCTTGCTGGACATCCAATTCCTAAACCATGGCCATTAATACGGAGTTCCCCCTGTCCCCTTCCAATATGCTGTAGCTAAAATATCCTCCACTCTTCTGGGAAGATTTTCAAGATTGTCTGTGGGAATGTGTGACCATTTGTGAGGTCAAATACTGATTTTCGAAGACACATCCCATTCCAAATCCATGGTTAGTGTATATGGAGTTGCCCTCCCTTCACCATTTTGTGTTTATAACACCCTTTGTTCTCATGGGCGGGCTTTCCACAAGATTACGGGGGGGTTGAATCTGTGGGAACTTGTCTGTATTTATGAGTCTTAGTCCGTAGGGTTCAATATTGACTTGGCCCCGCCCTTTGCAGCTATAACAGCCTCAACTCTTCTGGGAAGGCCGTCCACAAGGTTTAGGAGGGTGTCTATGGGAAGGTTGGACCATTCTTCCAGAAGCACATTTGTCAGGTCAGGCACTGATGTCGGGGGAGGGGGCCTGGCTCGCAGTCTCCACTCTAATTCATCCCAAAGGTGCTCTATGGGGTTGAGGTGAGGACTCTGTGCAGGTCAGTCAAGTTCCTCCCCAAACTGGCTCCTCCATGTCTTTATGGACCTTGCTTTGTGCACTGGGGGGCAGTCATGTTGAAACAGGAAGGGGCCATCCCCAAACTCTTCCCACAAAGTTGGGAGCATGAAATTGTCCAAAATGTCTTGGTATGCTGACGTCTTAAGAGTTCCCTTCACTGGAACTAGGGGGCTAAGCCCAACCCCTAAAGAACAACCCCACACCATAATCCTCCCTCCACCAAACTTTACACTTGGCACAGTGCAGTCAGGCAAGTACCGTTCTCCTGGCAACTGTAAAACTCAAACACGTCCATCGGATTGCCAGACAGAGAAGCGTGATTGGTCACTCCAGAGAACATGTCTCCACTGCTCTAGAGTCCAGTGGCGGCGTGCTTTACACCACGGCATCCGACGCTTTGCATTGCACTTGGTGATGTAAGACTTGGATGCAGCTGCTCGGCCATGGAAACCCATTCCATGAAGCTCTCTACACACTGTTGTTGGGCTCATCTGAAGGCCACACCAAGTTTGGAGGTCTTTAGCTATTGACTCTGCAGACAGTTGGCGACTTCTGCGCTCTGTGCGCTTCAGCATGCGCTGACCCCGCTCTGTCATGTGACGTGGCCTACCACTTGGTGGCTGAGTTGCTGGTGTTCCCAGTTGCTTCCACTTTGTTATAATCCCACTAACAGTTGAGCGTGGAATATTTAGTAGCCAGGAAATGTCACGGATGGACTTATTGCACAGGTGACCACCTATCACGGGACCACGCTTGGAGTCACTGAGCTCCTGAGAGTGACCCATTCTTTCACCAATGTTTGTAGAAGCCGCCTGCATGCCTAGGGGCTTGATTGTATACACCTGTGTCCATGGAGGGGATTGGAACACCTGAATCACATGATATGGATGGAATTGGAACACCTGAATTACATGATTCAGGGCGGGGGGGACAATACTTTTGACAATATAGTGTGTGTGTATATATATATATATAAATGTGATTCTTGTAAGCTACTATGGTTTATTGACATTAAGTGAGAACATTACCAAATTCACCCTGATGAAGCCACGTGACCCGGTGGTGAAACGTGTAGGGGAGGGGCTCTGACATCATGACGCTTAAAGACAAACCACACAGAAAAGGATCTCTAAATAACATCGAGACTCTCTGCTGGAAAAAGGAAAAACTCCATTCATCCATCCATCCATCCATCTGGGATACAGGGATTTATCCATTTGACCACTTCTGAGCCCAAATAAAGGGACACACCAGGGGCGGACTGACCATTCGAGCACTCAGGCACTGCCCGAGGGCCCGGGGTCAGTAGGGGCCCCATGAGGTACCTTTCATTGGTTTTTTCATAGGCTTTTTTGGGTGTGTCTGAGGACACAGGGGCCCCATAATCCCCTATTGCCCGGGGGCCCCATGAGTTGTCAGTCCATCCCTGGACCTCACTTAATGGTTTGGTCATATACGTCAGGTGAGAGCACAACTGATGAAGGAGCACAATATATATAAATTTGATGGATTATATTTTATTTTGGCAATATACCATAGAAGACACCATAGGATCACAGATTGTTTGAGGATTTTTTGTGAAGATATGCATGCAGCACTAGCGTGATTGTAATATCATGCCGTGGAAATTTACTAGGACTCAGTCCTTTGTTTGTAATATATTTTATTAATTAATTTATGTTCTTTCATTATACTGATAGTGGAGTGTGACACCACTGTGTTTTTTGGTGTATATAGATATATATCAGGGGCGAACTGACTACTCATAGGGCCCCCGGGCAATAGGGGATCATGGGGCCCCTGTGTCCTTGCCCAAACTCAAAAAAGCCTATGAAAAAGGTACCAGGGGCATCTCATGGGGCCCCCTACTGACCCCGGGCCCTCGGGCAGTGCCCGAGTTTCCAAATGGTCAGTCCGCCCCTGATATATATACAGTGGGGATCGAAAGTTTGGGCACTCCAGCTAAAAATTTGTATTAATGTGCATAAAGAAGCCAAGGAAAGATGGAAAAATCTCCAAAAGGCATCAAATTACAGATTAGACATTCTTATAATATGTCAACAAAAGTTAGATTTTATTTCCATCATTTACACTTTCAAAATAACAGAAAACAAAAAAATGGCATCTGCAAAAGTTTTAGTATGCACTGCCCCCTTTGCAAAGCTTAGACCTGCCAGTGTCATGGATTGTTCTCAATCATCGTCTGGGAAGACCAGGTGATGTCAATCTCAAAGGTTTTAAATGCCCAGACTCATCTGACCTTGCCCCAACAATCAGCACCATGGGTTCTTCTAAGCAGTTGTCTAGAAAACTGAAACTGAAAATAGTTGACACTCACAAAGCTGGAGAAGGCTATAAGAAGATAGCAAAGCGTTTTCAGATGTCAATATCCTCTGTTTGGAATGTAATTAAGAAATGGCAGTCATCAGGAACAGTGGAAGTTAAAGCAAGATCTGGAAGACCAAGAAAAATATCAGACAGAACAGCTCGCAGGATTGTGAGAAAAACAATTCAAAACCCACGTTTGACTGCATGATCCCTCCAGAAAGATCTGGCAGACACTGGAGTTGTGGTACACTATTCCACTATAAAGAGATACTTGTACAAATATGGTCTTCATGGAAGAGTCATCAGAAGAAAACCTCTTCTACGTCCTCACCACAAAAATCATCGTTTGAACTTTGCAAATGAACATATAGACAATCCTGATGCATTTTGGAAACAAGTTCTGTGGACCGATGAGGTTAAAATTGAACTTTTTGGCCGGAATGAGCAAAGGTACGTTTGGAGAAGAAGGGGCACAGAATTGAATGAAAAGAACCTCTGTCCAACTGTTAAGCATGGGGTTGGATCAATCATGCTTTGGGGTTGTGTTGCAGCCAGTGGCACAGGGAACATCTCACGAGTAGAAGGAAAAATGGATTCAATAAAATTTCAGCAAATTTTGGATGGTAACTTGATGCCATCTGTGAAAAAGCTGAAGTTAAAGAGAGGATGGCTTCTACAAATGGATAATGATCCTAAACACACCTCGAAATCCACGGGGGATTACATCAAGAGGCGTAAACTGAAGGTTTTGCCATGGCCTTCACAATCTCCTGACCTCAACATAATTGAAAATCTATGGATAGACCTTAAAAGAGCAGTGCGTGACAGACAGACCAGAAATCTCAAAGAACTGGAAGACTTTTGTAAGGAAGAATGGGCAAAGATACCTCAAACAAGAATTGAAAGACTCTTGGCTGGCTACAAAAAGCGTTTACAAGCTGTGATACTTGCCAAAGGGGGCAGTACAAGATATTAGCTCTGCAGGGGGCCCAAACTTTTGCAGACGCCATTTTTTTGTTTTCTGTTATTTTGAAAGTGTAAATGATGGAAATAAAATCTAACTTTTGCTGACATATTATAAGAATGTCTAATCTGTAATTTGATGCCTTTTGGAGATTTTTCTATCTTTCCTTGGCTTCTTTATGCACATTAATACAAATTTTTAGCTGGGGTGCCCAAACGTTTGATGCCCACTCTATATATACAGTACATATATTGAGCAAACTCGTTGGACCACTTGGACTTTTTCCTACTATCCATCTTCTATGTTTCTTCATATTGTCAAATAATTGTTACAACAAAGAAGTAAAATATGAACTGAACATTTCTTTGGTGGACAACCTTGTTATGGGGTTCATTTTTTCTGTTTCTCAGAACGGATGGAAATGTAGAAATCACAGTACATTTATAGTACGTGAACATTTCAAAAACGATTAAAACTAAACAACAGCAACATAAAAAAAATACTGATTAAAGAGAGCTTTTCTATGCTCAATTAAATCCAAATTATAAGTCAAACGACTGGGGAGTATTCCATCTCACTTGTTCACAGCCCTCTTGACTCGGAGAGGAAGAACAGCTGCTCGCTCAATTTATACCTGAGCAAATATGGATTTCATCCGTCTGGAATAATTACTGGAAGAAGCTGGCTGCACTGACATCCAGAAAACCAGCAATTGCAGAAGAACTACAAGTCCCAGCACACTGCTTTCACCAAGGATGGGTAATGCATTTTGTGCTGAGCAAGGATACAATGATTTATGAACACACGCAGCTACAGAGGCTTTAACCACTTCTGTAGAGCATTTTGTTTTTTTTTTTTACATTTTTTGCATACTCATTAAAATCTACATTTTTGTCTAAAATTACTGAAAAAACAGGGACTTTGTAGTATAAAAATATGGCAGTTGCATTTTTTTTTAATGTCGCATGTAGTTTGCACAACTGTTTGTTAAAGTATGTGTCAACCCTCACCTTGGAAAACAACCCACACAGGTTAAAATAGAAATTAAAGGTAAAACATTTGTGTATAGATACAAATAACACCTTTTTTCCACTTTTCTTTTTGATAAGTGATCACATCCCCTCTGTTCTCAGCTGGATAAACAGCTCAGAGAGCTGGGGGAGGAGAAACAGCATCACACTGGTCTTCCCAGTGAATGTATGTGCAGAGGAGGGGGATTGATTTCTGTGACCCTGGAGCAGGGGCGGACTGACAACTCATGGGGCCCCCGGGCAATAGGGGATCATGGGGCCCCTGTGTCCTTGCCTAAACTCAAAAAAGCCTATGAAAAAGGTACCAGGGGCATCTCATGGGGCCCCCTACTGACCTCGGGCCCTCGGGCAGTGCCCAAGTTTCAAATGGACAGTCTACCCCTGCCCTGGAGTGTATCCGTCCAGTACAATTCCACACACCACGATTTCTGGGTTCCACCTGTGGGCCCAGGACACACATGGAGAGTGTCACTGGGTGGAGGGAAAAAAAGAGCTGTGAAGAAACGTTTACTGATCTCCCTTAGCTAGAATCAACCCAAAAGTGACACAAAAACATCACTTTTGGTTTCTGGTGCCACTTTCCCTGGCTCTTGTAGTCAGGGAAGAAGCTAATGGAGTATGATCTGTGCTCCATTGGCTTCAGTTGAGGGCAAGCGAGACATCAGGGGTCTAATAGACCCCTTGATGTCTCATTACAGCAAACCTGTTTCAAAAATATTACATCACCTAGGGGACTTTTTGCCCCCTAGGTGATATAAAATTTTAGAAAAGTAAAAAAAAAATAAAGTTACACCCAAGTACTTAAACCGTCCTCCAAAAAAAAGAAAGAAAAGGTTTAGCCCCCCCATTCATGTTTCATGTGACACCCTAACAACTATTACAGTTGTCATTCTATGTTGTTATTTTGTATAGCTTTGCTATGCAATCATTGCTTTGTATCGAATTATGTCATTGCGGGTTTCCTGTCTTATAATGTAGTTCATTTTATACTGGAAAATTGATAGTTTTCTTTTTTTGAATGAGCAATAAATGAAGCTCTCTGTGGTCCAACCTTTTGCTATTTTTATATTTTGGTGGTCACTGGGAGCACACCTGGATGATCTGCGATCCTACACCATGTGTGCTGTCCACTCACATTGACTATATATATATACAGTGGGGGAAATAATGATTTGATCCCCTGCAGATTTTGTAAGTTTGCCCACTTACAAAGAAATGAAGGGTGTATAATGTTTATCATAGGTATATTTTAAATGATAGAGACACAATATTGATCAAAAATCCAGTAAATCCACATGATACACATCTCTCTCTCTCTCTCTCCCCCTCCTTTTTCTTCATTCCTTCCTCCATCCATTTTCTTCCTTCCTTCATTCCCTCACTCCCTTTTCTTCCTTACCTTCATTCCTTCCTTTATCCCCTCCCTTCATTTTTTCCTTCCCTCCCTCCCCTTCTTTCAATCCTTCCTTCCTTTATCCCTTCCTCCCTTCCTTCCTTCCTTCCTTCCTTCCTTCCTTCCTTCCTTCCTCTCTTCATTCCTTCCTCCCTCCCCTCCTTTTATTTCCTTCCTCCCTCCCCTCCTTCCTTCCCTCCCTTTCCTTCATTCTTTCCTCAATCCATTTCCTTCCTTCCTCCATCCATTCCTTCCCTCCCTTTTCTTCCTTCCCTTCACATCTCTTCCTTCCTTTATCTATCCATTCCCTTTCCTTCCTTCCTTCCTTCCTTCCTCCATCCATTCCCTCACTCCTTTTCGTACTTTCTTCCCTCCCTTCTTTCTTTCTTTCCTTCCTTCCTTCCTTCCTTCCTTCCTTCCTTTCTTCCTTCCTTCCTTCCTTCCTTCCTTCCTTCCCTCCCTTTTCTTCCTTCATTCCTCTCTTCCTTCCTCTATCCCCTCCCTTCATTCTTTCCTTTCGCTCTCTCTCGCTCCCCTTCCTTCCTTCCTTCCTTCCATGCCTCCCCTTCCTTCATTCCTTCCTCCATCCATTTTCTACCTTCCTTCCTTCCTCCATTCACTCCTTCCCTTTTTTTCATTACCTTTATTCCTTCCTCTGTCCCCTCCCTTCATTTTTCCTTCACTCCCTCCTTGTCCTTCAATTCTTTCTTTCTTTCTTTCTTTCTTTCTTTCTTTCTTTCTTTCTTTCTTTCTTTCTTTTTCTCTCTCTTTCTTCCCTTCCTTCCTCCATCCTCTTTCATCCCTTCCTTCCCTTCCTTCCTCCATCCTCTTTCATCCCTTCCTTCCCTTCCTTCCTCCGTCCTCTTTCTTCCCTTCCTTCCCTTCCTTCCTCCATCCTCTTTCTTCCCTTCCTTCCTCCATCCCCTTTCTTCTTTCCCTTCCTTCCTTTTCTTTCTTCATCCAATTCCCTCTCTCCTTTTTCTTTCTTTATCCATTCCTTCCCTCAATCCATTGCCTTCCTTCTGATATAACGGGGTACAGGTTCTGTTTTTTTCATCCCAATCTAATGACAGCCCAAAATATACTAGTGCTCCCTGCTCACTCCCTACTGACACCGTCCACTGCCCCCAGTACTCACTGAACTGCAACTCAATTTATAACATTTGTTTTAACGTGTTTATTTCTTGATTTTTGGTTGATATTCTGTCCCTATCATTTAAAATACACCTATGGTAAGAATGATAGACCCTCCATTTCTTTGTAAGTGGGCAAACCTACAAAATCTACAGGGGATCAGATATTTATTTTCCTCACTATATATAGATATATATATATATACTGTATATATATATATATACACTGTGTATATATTTATATCTATATACTGTATTTATCTATATTTATATACTGTATATATCTATATCTACATATATATACTGTGTATATATAAATAAATATATGTATATATATATATATATATAATATCTTCTCGTTTTCTAGGGGCGAAAAGGAGCCGGAGACAGCAGAATCAATACCTCCTAGTAATTACTCCCTTGTCTTAGGTCTCAGGCCGAGTTTATTAATCATTTCTTTCTCGGCTGCATACTGAAATCCCTTAATTGTCACACGACATGGCAGAGCTCTGCAGCGGAATGACACTGACTCACAGCACCAGAACTTACCTTATAATTGCACATTGACTTAACGATCCCTGTGCACTTTCCTGTCCATGCTTTCAGGTAATAGGAATTCTGTCCTGCATTCATAACATGTTCTGTCATTGACCTTGAGCTCAGAACCCAGCTGTCCCTCTCCAGTCCCTGTTCGGTCCTAAATCCCTCTGTTCCATTTTCTCATACAACCGTCACTCTTCTTGGTCTGATGGATCTGTCCGTATGAATGAATGTATGTATTTAAAGCAAAATGCATGATTCCCGACTCATCAGGAACAAAAACCTTCTTTATTCCTCGGCAATCTTTCTGTTTTGGTCTTACGCATAGATCTCTCTAAAACTGTTCTACAGTATTTATATAACCAGAAGTATTATTCTATACAAAATATTTTTCCCAATGTGCGTTTATTATTTATGTTATATTTATTATTTATTGTTTTTTTATAGCATAAGTTACTTGAACCAGTAAAGGACTCTGGGCACAATACACCCAAAAAGGCTTCACTGAAGTACACAGGGTTTGTAGCCTGTCCTGGCCTTCTGCCCTTTTTCTGCTCCTGCTCACACTTGCCAGTTTTTGCTATGAAAATACATCAGCTGTAGAATGTATTTCTGTAAAAGAAAAAAAAAAGAAGTCTGGCATAGTGTGTATAAACAATGTTCAGACAGGAGATAGGGAGATACAAAGTAACATTGTTTATAAATATTGTTCAGGGAGGCATTTGAGAGATACAAAGTAACATTGTTTAGAAACAATGATCAGATTGAGATAGAGAGATACAAAGTAACAATTTTTAGAAACATTAATCAGATAGGAGATAAAGAGATACAAAGTACAAAACATTGATCAGACGGGAAATTGAAAGATACAAAGTAGCATTGTTTATAAACATTTATTAGATGGGAGACAGTGGGATACAAAGAACCAAGGTTTATAAACATTGATCAGATGAGAGATAGCGAGATACAAAGTAACATTGTTTATAACCATCAATCAGACAGGAGATAGAGATACAAAGTAACATTGTTTATAAACATCTATCAGACGGGAGATAGAGAGATACAAAGTAACATTGTTTATAAACACCGATCAGACAGGAGATAGAGAGATACAAAATAACATTGTTTATAAACATTGATCAGACGGGAGATAGAGAGATACAAAGTAACATTGTTTATAAACACCGATCAGACAGGAGATAGAGAGATACAAAGTAACATTGTTTATAAACATTGATCAGATGGGAGATAGAGAGATACAAAGTAACATTGTTTATAAACATTGATCAGACGGGAGATAGAGAGATACAAAGTAACATTGTTTATAAACATTGATCAGACGGGAGATAGAGAGATACAAAGTAACATTGTTTATAAACATCGATCAGACGGGAGATAGAGAGATACAAAGTAACATTGTTTATAAACATCGATCAGACGGGAGATAGAGAGATACAAAGTAACATTGTTTATAAACATTGATCAGACGGGAGATAGAGAGATACAAAGTAACATTGTTTATAAACATTGATCAGATGGGAGATAGAGAGATACAAAGTAGCATTGTTTATAAACATCGATCAGACGGGAGATAGATACAAAGTAACATTGTTTATAAACATTGATTAGACGGGAGATAGAGAGATACAAAGTAACATTGTTTATAAATATTTATCAGGCGGGAGATAGAGAGATACAAAGTAACATTGTTTATAAACATCGGTCAGATGAGAGATAGCGAGATACAAAGTAACATTGTTTATAAACATTGATCAGATGAGAGATAGCGAGATACAAAGTAACATTGTTTATAAACATCGGTCAGACAGGAGATAGTGAGATCCATAGTAACATTGTTTATAAAGATCGATCAGACAGGAGATAGAGAGATGCAAAGTAACATTGTTTATAAACATTGATCAGGCGAGAGATAGCGAGATACAAAGTAACATTGTTTATAAACATCGATCAGACGGGAGATAGATAAAAAAAGTAACATTGTTTATAAACATCGATCAGACGGGAGATAGATACAAAGTAACATTGTTTATAAACATCGATCAGATGGGAGATAGAGAGATACAAAGTAACATTGTTTATAAACATTGATCAGATGAGAGATAGAGAGATACAAAGTAACATTGTTTATAAACATTGACCAGATGGGAGATAGAGAGATACAAAGTAACATTGTTAGAAACATTGATCAGATGGGAGATAGAGAGATGCAAAGTAACATTGTTTATAAACATTGATTAGACGGGAGATAGAGAGATACAAAGTAATACTGTCACTGTCATATTTACTCTGTTCCATGTATCTGCCGGTTGAAGGGAGGAGCTTCCAGCTGCATACGATGTCAGTTAAAGTAATCTGAGAAGTACATTTAAAAAAAAACAATCTGTTCCTATTTAATAATTTATTAACCCTTAGATGACCGTAATCCGCCTGAATTAACCACTTCTGATCCAAAAGATTTTTTCCTCTTTATGGCCAAGCCATTTTTTTGCTATTTAGCACTGCTCTATTTTAACTGGTAATTGCATTGGCATGCAACGTTGTACCCTAACAAAATAACATCATTTTTTCTCAAACAAATAGAGCTTCTTTTGGGAGGTATTTGAGCACCACTGAGTTTTTGCATTTGTTTGTGATAGAAATGAAAAAAAAAATAGAAAAAACATCTTGTAGTCCGTGGGTCCATCAAGTCCAGTAATGAGCAGAGCCAAGTCGCAGGCTGAGTCCAGGAACAGCTGAACAAGAAGGAATCAAATCATAGGCAGGATCAGAGTGAAGAACAGGCAGGGTTCAGCAATGTACAGGCAATGGGGTGCCAAGTCAGTTGGCGGAATCTTGGTCTGAAGTCCAGGCTGAGGTTGGTAATGGAGATGAACAGACAGGCATATTCCAAAAGCAGGTCAAGTGGAAGCCAGGCCAGTCCTGAGGCCAGATCAACCCCTCGCCTACCGGGCACTGTCACCCCCTTCCTGCCTACCGGGCACTGTCACCCCCTTCCTGCCTACCAGGCACTATCACCCCCTTCTTGCCTACCGGGCACTGTCACCCCCCTTCCTGCCTACCGGGCAGTGTCACCCCCTTCCTGCCTACCGGGCACTGTCACCCCCTTCCTGCCTACCGGGCACTGTCACCCCCTTCCTGCCTACAGGACACTGTCACCCCCTTCCTGCCTACCGGACAGTGTCACCCCCTTCCTGCCTACCAGGCACTATCACCCCCTTCCTGCCTACCGGGCACTGTCAACCCCTTCCTGCCTACCGGGCAGTGTCACCCCCTTCCTGCCTACCGGGCACTGTCACCCCCTTCCTGCCTACCGGGCAGTGTCACCCCCCTTCCTGCTTACCGGGCACTTCTACCCCCTTCCTGCCTACCGGGCACTGTTACCCCCTTCCTGCCTACCGGGCAGTGTCACCCCCTTCCTGCTTACCGGGCACTTCTACCCCCTTCCTGCCTACTGGGCACTGTCACCCCCTTCCTGCCTACCGGGCAGTGTCACCCCCCTTCCTGCCTACCGGGCACTGTCACCCCCCTTCCTGCCCAGACCAATTTTCAGCGCTGTCGCACTGTGAATGACAATTGCGCGGTCATGCAACACTGTACCCATGTGACATTTTTAGCATTTTTTTCACACAAACAGAGCTTTCTTTTGGTGAAATTCAATTGCCGCTGGGTGTTTTATTTTTTTGACTATGAACAAAAAAAGAGCAAAAAATTTGAAAAAAAAGAGTTTTTCTTTGTTTCTATTATAACATTTTGCAAACAGGTAATTTTTCTTCTTCACTGATGTGCGTTGATGAGGCTGCACTGATGGGCACTGACAGGCGGCACTCATGGGTACTGGTAGGCAGCACTGATAGGCGGCACTGATGAGGTGGCAGGGATTGGCAGCACTGATGGGCACTGATAGGCAGCACTGATAGGTGGCACTGATAGATGGCACTAATAGGCAGCACTGATGAGCTGGCACTGATAGGCGGCACTGATGGGCACTGACTGACGGCACTGACTGACGGCACTGGGCGGCACTGATGGGTGGCACTGCTGGGCTGCACTGATGGATGGCATCTGCTGGGCTGCACTGATGGTCTGCACTGGCGGATGGCACTGCTGGGCTGCACTGATGGGCACTGGTGGTTGGCACTGCTGGGCACATGTGGGTGGCACTGCTGGGCACTTGTGGGTGGCACTGCTGGGTGGCACTGATGGTCACTTGTGGGTGGCACTGCTCGGTGGCACTGCTGGGCACCGATCATCAGGGCACAGATCATCAGTGCCTTGATGATCGGTGCCGATCCCTTCTCTGACAACTGCTGGTTCTCTGCAGTACTTTCCTCACGCTGTGACAGCATTTCCCGGTGATCAGTGTGTCATTGGACACGGCTGATCACGTGGTAAAAGGCAGCTGTGATTGGCCTTTTACCATATCACCTGATCATCTGTGTCCATAGGAGAATGTGTTCCGGGAGGACGTCATGTGACATCCTCCCAGAACTGGCCGGCCGCAGTGAAGCCGTCATTCGGCTATCTGCGGACAGTAAGAGGTTAAACGATAAGTTCCCCTTTCGGACAAAAATAAGAAATGTACATTTTTTGCAGTGTATTTATTATTCTTGCCCAAAGGAGCCCGGGAAGCATTGCAGCAGCGGTCAGTAGATCTCTGGTGCCATGTAGGTCTCCTGCAGACCTGCTTACAAAGAAATCAAATGATCATAGGCATTGGCTCTGAGGAAGAGGCAAGTTCTTGAAACGTGTTAGCCGGTTGGAGGTCCAATATCTCCATTGCGGATATCACCCAGTGCGGACTGGACATTGCTGTTCTTTACATGATGTGCCTTTGACATTATTGTCCTTTGTGAGTATATTACCACTTCTTTTATAACAATACATGGCTTTCTGTTTTAAAGGTAATGACTCTGTGCGCCTTCTGTCGGTTTTCTTTGCATGCAGTATATTTGGACTTCTCTGGTCCATTGAGGGCAGCAAGACGTGCACTCTTCAAGGCATTTGATATGCAGTTGTAGCCCCTGTGGAGTCCATCCTCAAGCGCAGGAGTATACGTATATGCCATATTCGATGTCTCCTGAAGACCTGTCAAAATATCTGCTTGCTGTACGGGTTATACGGGAATGTAAAGGATGTATGGGATGTACGGGGATGTATGGGATGTACATGATGTAAGGAATGTAGGGGATGTGTGGGTGTACAGGATGTATGGGAAGTATGGGATGTACCGGGATGTAAGGGATGTAATGGATGTATGGGATGTACATGATGTACTGGGATGTAAGGGATGTATGGGATGTATGGTTTGTATGGGATGTATGGGAAGTACGGGATGTACGGGATGTACCGGGATGTAAGGGATGTATGGGATGTACGGGATGTACCGGGATGTAAGGGATGTATGGGATGTACATGATGTACTGGGATGTAAGGGATGTATGGGATGTATGGGGTGTACAGGATGTATGGGATGTACCGGGATGTAAGGGATGTATGGGATGTACAGGATGTAAGGGATGTATGGAATGTACGGGATGTACGGGGATGTATCGGGATGTAAGGGATGTATAGGATGTATGGGGTGTACAGGATGTATGGGAAGTATGGGATGTACCGGATGTACCGGGATGTAAGGGATGTATGGGATGTATGGGATGTATAGGGTATACAGGATGTATGGGATGCACTGGGATATAAGGGCTGTATGGGATGTATGGGATGTACGTGATGTACAGGGATGTATGGGATGTACGGGATGTACAGGGATGTATAGGCTGTATGGGATGTACGGGATGTATGGAATGTACGTGATGTATGGGATGTATGCGGTGTACAAGATGTATGGAGTGTATGGAATGTATGGGGATGTATGGGATGTACGGGGTGTATGGAATGTATGGGGATGTATGGGATGTACAGGATGTATGGGATGTATAGGATGTACGGGATGTACAGGGATGTATTGTATGTATGGGGTATACGGGATGTACGGGATGTATGGTATGTACAGGGTGTATGGGGTGTACGGGATGTACGGGGTGTATGGGATGTATGGAATGTACGGGGTGTACAGGATGTATGGGATGTACAGGGTATATGGGATGTACGGGATGTATGGGGTGTACGGGATGTATGGAATGTACGGGGTGTACAGGATGTATGGGATGTACAGGGTATATGGGATGTACGGGATGTACAGGGTGTACGGGATGTATGGAATGTACGGGGTGTACAGGGTGTACAGAGTCCCAGTAGATCAGCAGTTGTGAAACACTCAGACCAGCCCGTCTGGCACCAACAACCACGCCACAATCCAAGCAGGTGCGGACTGACCATTTGGAAACTCGGGCACTGCCCGAGGGCACGGGGTCAGTGGGGGCCCCATGAGATGCCCTTGGTACCTTTTTCATAGGCTTTTTTGAGTTTGGGCAAGGACACAGGGGCCCCATGATCCCTTATTGCCCAGGGGGCCCCATGAGTTGTCAGTCCACCCCTGGTTCCAAGTCAATTAAATCTCCTTTCTTCCCCATTCTGATGCTCAGTTTGATGCCTAAATACATTGAGTTGCTGCCATGTGATTGGCTGATTAGCAATTTGTGTTGCCGAGCCATTGAACAGGTGGGCCTAATAAAGTGGGCGGAGTGTATGCAGGAGCACAGGATATCACGCTTGTCTAGTCTACAGGTTTATAATACAGAGTAACAATACCCTTCTTCCTTGGTGCCTTGAAAGTGGGTGCTCCACCCAACGCGTGTCGTCCGCAACGTCTGACATCATCAGCGGTCTTCTTTGCTCCTACACCGGGCCCTCTAATTCGTTGCGTACAATGCAGGACTAGTGGCCGCCGCTGGTCCTGTATTGTACACATTGATGCTGGAAAGAGAAATGACATGACTTGAGAAGAGGAGTCGCTGCGACCAGTTGTCACTGCTGGTACTGGTGAGAAGGAAGACCATGAAAGTCTTTGCTTATTTGTTTATATAGGTATAAAATATAAATAAAAGTGAACCGCGCTCCCTAAACCCTATTGTAAATAAATGTGTATTAACCACAATAATTCTTGCATAAAAGTGAATAAATAATAAATCCCCAATATAAAAATCAATATAAAGAACTTATTGCACAAATGCCTACTTCCCACATGTAAATAAATAATACATTTGCAATATAAAAAAAAAAAACTGTATAAAAATCAGAATAAATAATGCACAAATACCTACTTCCCACATGTGAATAAATGATAAATTCATGATGTAAAAAAAGGTATAAAAATCAATATAAAAAAGTATTGCACAAAAGCCTACTTCCTACATGTGAATAAATAATAAATTCATGATGTAAAAAAAAAAAAAAACTGTATACAAATCAATATATAAATACCTTATTGCACAAAAGCCTACTTCCCATATGTGAATAAATAATAAAATTCACAATATAAAAAAAAGGTATAACAATCAATATAAATAACTTATTGCACAAATGTTTACTTCCCACATGTGAATAAATAATAAATTCACAATATAAAAAAAAAAAACTGCATACAAATCAATATAAATAACTTATTTCACAAATGCCTACTTCCCACATGTAAATAAATAATAAACTCACACTATTTTAAAAAAAAAAACTGTATACAAATAAATATAAAAAACGTATTGCACAAATGCCTACTTCCTACATGTGAATAAATAATAAATTCACAATATAAAAAAAAAGTATAACAATCAATATATTATTATTATTATTATACAGTATTTATATAGTGCTAAAAGGTTTGCTCAGCGCTGTACATTAACATGAGACAATACAGTAACAATACAATACACGAGGGGTTCGAGGGACCTGCTCTTTCGAGCTTACAATCTACATAACTTATTGCACAAAAGTCTACTTTCCACATGTGAATAATTAATAAATTCACAATATAAAAAAAGGTATAAAAATCAGAATAAATAACTTATTGCACAAAAATCTACTTCCAACATGTGAATAAATTAAAAAATTCACAATATAAAAAAAAAAACTGTGTAAAAATCAATATAAATACCTTATTGCACAAAAGCCTACTTCCCATATGTGAATAATTAATAAACTCACAATATAAAAAAAAGGTATAAAAATCAATATAAATAACTTATTGCACGAATGCCTATATATATATATATATATATATATATATATATATATATATATATATATATATACATACAGTATTTTATATATATATATTCTTCTGATTTTTTTTTACATATAAAAAGTCATTTTAACATATTATTTTACGTTTATACATTTTCCAAAAATGCATTCCAAAAATGTGTGTGTATATACATATATATATATAATTTTTAAATATATTGAATACGGCCAAAATTGTAGCATTTCAAATATATTTTTCTTCCATATGGGTGTCCTTATCTCCAGCACTGCCCTTCACAGACTCACTGAGGCGCAGGGCTGACGTTTTTCGGGGTTGAATATAACCCGGCATTATTTAATATGAGCGCACGAGCGCATGAGTGGCGTTTTACAGCTGAGGGTGTGAAGAAGGGAATGCATGCAAATTGTTAAAACATATAAATAACATATATTATACATATATAAATAATTATTTAAAGAATTTTATATGAATACATTTTTACCTCCAATTTTGTCAGAGTAGAATGATCCCCTATTTTCTGTGTATAATCACTCAATATTGTATTTTTATCAGATTTGTTAGCTAAATAGTTTGTTGTGTAAATGTAGAGTGACGGGCCTATCAGTGCCCCTAACAGTGCTGGTCAGTGCCCCCTAACAGTGCTGGTCAGTGCCCCCTAACAGTGCTGGTCAGTGCCGCCTAACAGTGCCAGTCAGTGCCACCTATCAGTGCCAGTCAGTACTGCCTAACAGTGTCAGTCAGTGCCCCTAACAGTGCCAATCAGTGCCGCCTAACAGTGCCAGTCAGTACTGCCTAACAGTGCCAGTCAGTGCCGCCTAACAGTGCCAATCAGTGCTGCCTAACAGTGCCAGTCAGTACTGCCTAACAGTGTCAGTCAGTGCTGCCTAACAGTGCCAGTCAGTGCCACCTAACAGTGCCAGTCAGTGCTGCCTAACAGTGCCGCCTATCAGTGCCATATATGAGTGCTGCCTTTCAGTGCCCATCAGTGATTCCTGTCAATTCCCATCAGTGCCACCTACCACTGCCTCCTCATTAGTGACCATTAGTGCACCCTATCAGTGCCCATCAGTGATGCCTGTCAATGCCCAACACTGCAGCCTATCAGTGCCCATCAGTGCCGCCTATCAGTGCCCAATAGTGTCGCCATATTAGTGCCCATCACTGCAGCCTATCAGTTCCCATCAGTGCTGCCTATCAGTGCCCATTCGTGTTGCCTATTAGTGCCCATCACTGCAGCCTATCAGTGCCCATCAGTGCAGCCTATCAGTGCCCATCAGTGCAGCCTATCAGTGCTGCCTATCAGTGTCCATCAGTGCAGCCTATCAGTGTCCATCAGTGCAGCCTATCAGTGTCCATCAGTGCAGACTCATTAGCACCCATCAGTGAAGGACAGAAACTAAAAGAAAACTTTTTTTTTTTTAAATGTTCAGTTGTTTTGGTTTGTTTAGCAAAATAATCCCCCCCCCCCCCGAGGTGATTAAATACCACCAAAATAAAGCTTTATCTGTCTCAAAAAAATTATAAAAAAATAATCTGGGTACAGTGTTGCATGACCGCGCAATTGCCATTCAAAGTGTAACAGCACTGAAAGCTGAAAAGTGGCCTGGACTGGAAGGGGGTAGAAGTGCCTGGTAGGCAAGGGGTTCAAGTGGATCTGCATGGCCACGGCTCACCATAGAGCCAGAACACATTTCGAGGACCTTCAGACCCATTCTAGACACTCTTCTTGACTTTTTCTAAAAACAAACAAAAACACCGGAGTTAGCTTCAAAATATGACAAATGAACTTTTATTTTTTTTAACCTTTCCCTTTCATCTTTGGAGCGTCTTCTGTTTTTTTTTTTAATTTAAATTAAATAAGTTAAAAAAATTTAGAAAAAAATCCTTAAAATTCAAAAGTGGAAAATAAAAAAAATTACTCTTCTTGACTTTATGCAAAAACACAAACAAAAACACTGGAGTTAGCTTCAAAATATGATAAATAAACTTTTATTTTTTTAAACTTTCCCTTTCGTCTTGGAGCGTCTTCTGTGTTTTTTTTATTTAGATTAAAAAATTTTTAAAAAATTAAAAAAAAAATCCTTAAAATTCAAAAGTGGAAACTAAAAAAAAACTCTTCTTGACTTTATCCAAAAACACCGGAGTTATCTGCAAAATATGACAAATTAACTTTTATGTTTTTAAATTTTCCCTTTCATCTTGGAGCGTCTTCTGTTTTTTTTTTTTTTTTTTTTAATTAAATAATTTTAAAAAATAATTTTAAAAAATCCTTAAAATTCAAAAGTGGAAAATAAATTTGTTCTCTCTGCCATTAATTAATTTGCCTCCAACAACATCTTCAGCCTACAACGATCGTCCCTTATCAACATTCATCTCACGGGGGACACCAGATGTAGAATAACAGGCCGGGGCCCCGAACTCCCCAGGATGGTGTCATAACTCATTTATTCTGAAGCCTCCAAAAATGGCCGCCCTGAATATGGATGGCGAAATCGTCGTAGGCGGCCCGCCGGAAAGGTTGGAGACTTTTAAATCAATTTGCACATATAATTAAAAGGCTCCGTCTTGATTACATTTTAATTCTCCGGTTGGAACTGGTGGATTTTCTCTTGGGGTGCGGCAAATAGATAATGAATCCTTATCCAGCAGCTGAAGAAATAAAGAATGTTTCAGATGCGGGAAAATAAAAAAAATTAAATTATGAGCTTTGGTGTTGGTATGTCTTTTCTCTTTTTTATGAGTACAAAAAATGTTTTAAAACATTAAAAAAAAAGTATTTTTTTTTTTTAATCTGGAAAAACATCTTTGCAACTTCCTGGGAATTTCGCTGAAGTCTCAGAGAATGTTTGAACCAATTATCTTCTGTGGAAATAGATAATGAATCCTTAACCAGGAGCTGAATAAATAAAGAATGTTTCCGATGCGGGAAAAAAAAAATTAAATTATGAGCTTTGGTGTTGGTATGTCTTTTCTTTTTTTTATGAGTACAAAAAATGTTTTAAAAAATTAAATAAAAAAAAAATAATATATATTTTTTTTTTAAACTAAAAAAAAATTTTCTCAGGCTAGTGCAGAATAACAGAAATATGAGTTAAAAAAAAAAAATGTTTTAAAAAAATTAAACAAAAATTAAAAAAAATAGTTAATGAATCCTTATCCAGGAGCTGAAGAAATAAAGAATGCTTCAGATGCGGGGGAAAAAAATATGAGCTTTGGTGTTGGTATGTATTTTCTCTTTTTTACGAGTACAAAAAATGTTTTAAAAATTAAATTAAAAAAATATATATTTTTTTTGTAAACTAAAAAAAAATATTTTCTCAGGCTAGTGCAGAATAACAGAAATACAAGTTGGAAAAATGTTTAATAAAATTAAATTAAAAAAAAAAATAGTTAGTGAATCCTTATCCAGGAGCTGAAGAAATAAAGAATGTTTCAGATGCGGGAAAATAAAAAAAATTAAATTATGAGCTTTGGTGTTGGTATGTCTTTTCTTTTTTTTATGAGTACAAAAAATGTTTTAAAAAATTAAATAAAAAAAAATAATATATATATTTTTTTTAAACTAAAAAAAAATATTTTCTCAGGCTAGTGCAGAATAACAGAAATATGAGTTAAAAAAAAAATGTTTTAAAAAATTTAACAAAAATTAAAAAAATAGTTAATGAATCCTTATCCAGGAGCTGAAGAAATAAAGAATGCTTCAGATGCGGGGGAAAAAAATATGAGCTTTGGTGTTGGTATGTATTTTCTCTTTTTTACGAGTACAAAAAATGTTTTAAAAATTAAATTAAAAAAAATATATATTTTTTTGTAAACTAAAAAAAATATTTTCTCAGGCTAGTGCAGAATAACAGAAATACAAGTTGGAAAAATGTTTAATAAAATTAAATTAAAAAAAAAAAAAATAGTTAGTGAATCCTTATCCAGGAGCTGAAGAAATAAAGAATGCTTCAGACGAGTACAAAAAATGTTTTAAAACATTAAAAAAATAGTATTTTTTTTTTTTAATCTGGAAAAACATCTTTGCAACTTCCTGGGAATTTCGCTGAAGTCTCAGAGAATGTTTGAACCAATTATCTTCTGTGGAAATAGATAATGAATCCTTAACCAGGAGCTGAATAAATAAAGAATGTTTCCGATGCGGGAAAAAAAAAACTAAATTATGAGCTTTGGCTGTCGCTATGTCTTTTCTCTTTTTTACGAGTACAAAAAATGTTTTAAAAAAATAAATAAATTAAAAAAAAAAATATATATATATATATATACCGTATTTTTCGCTCCATAAGACGCACTTTTTTCCCCCCAAAAAAGGGGGGAAAATGTCAGTGAGTCTTATGGAGCGAATATAAAGCGGCCGGTCCGGTATTTCTGCCGCCACCATGTCAGAATATCGGGCCGGCCGCTCAGCTGTTCTCTCCTGCAGGGCCTTACCTGTTCCTCGCTCCAGCGCTACACAGTCTTCCCGCACTGGCTTCTGTGACAGCCGGGTGCCCACTGCGCATGCGCGAGAAGCGCTGCTCTTTGTGAATGATCCGCTGTCTTCTGGGACACATGACAGGTCCCAGAAGGCGCCGGGCCATTCACAAGGCGCAGCGCTTCTCGCGCATGCGCAGTGGGCACCCGGCTGTCACAGAAGCCGGCGCGGGAAGAAGAGAGAAAGACAACTCCGCGGAAGTGGGAGCGGGTACCTGTCAAATTCAGGTACCCGCTCCCCCTCCCTCCCCAAAGGTCAGCAGTCTCTGGTCATTCCCTGCACTGTGTCCGCAGTCTCTGGTCATTCCCTGCACTGTGTCCGCAGTCTCTGGTCATCTCCTGTACTGTGTCCGCAGTCTCTGGTCATCTCCTGTACCGTGTCCGCTGTCTCTGGTCATCTCCTGCACTGTGTCCACAGTCTCTGGTCATCTCCTGCACTGTGTCCGCAGTCTCTGGTCATCTCCTGTACTGTGTCCGCAGTCTCTGGTCATCTCCTGCACTGTGTCCGCAGTCTCTGGTAATCTCCTGTACTGTGTCCGCAGTCTCTGGTCATCTCCTGTACTGTGTTCGCAGTCTCTGGTCATCTCCTGCACTGTGTCCGCAGTCTCCCGGTCATCCCTGTACTGTGTCCGCAGTCTCTGGTCATCTCCTGCACTGTGTCCGCAGTCTCTGGTCATCTCCTGCACTGTGTCCGCAGTCTCTGGTCATCTCCTGTACTTTGTCCGCAGTCTCTGGTCATCTCCTGCACTGTGTCCGCAGTCTCTGGTCATCTCCTGCACTGTGTCCGCAGTCTCTGGTCATCTCCTGCACTGTGTCCGCAGTCTCTGGTCATCTCCTGTACTGTGTCCGCAGTCTCTGGTCATCTCCTGTACTTTGTCCGCAGTCTCTGGTCATCTCCTGCACTGTGTCCGCAGTCTCTGGTCATCTCCTGCACTGTGTCCGCAGTCTCTGGTCATCTCCTGCACTGTGTCCGCAGTCTCTGGTCATCTCCTGTACTGTGTCCGCAGTCTCTGGTCATCCCCTGTACTGTGTCCGCAGTCTCTGGTCATCTCCTGTACTGTGTCCGCAGTCTCTGGTCATCCCCTGTACTGTGTCCGCAGTCTCTGGTCATCTCCTGTACTGTGTCCGCAGTCTCTGGTCATCCCCTGTACTGTGTCCGCAGTCTCTGGTCATCTCCTGCACTGTGTCCGCAGTCTCTGGTCATCTCCTGCACTGTGTCCGCAGTCTCTGGTCATCTCCTGTACTGTGTCCGCAGTCTCTGGTCATCTCCTGTACTGTGTCCGCAGTCTCTGGTCATCTTCTGCACTGTGTCCGCAGTCTCTGGTCATCTCCTGTATTGTGTCCGCAGTCTTTGGTCATCTCCTGTACTGTGTCCGCAGTCTCTGGTCATCTCCTGTACTGTGTCCGCAGTCTCTGGTCATCTCCTGTACTGTGTCTGCAGTCTCTGGTCATCCCCTGTACTATGTCCGCAGTCTCTGGTCATCCCCTGTACTATGTCCGCAGTCTCTGGTCATCCCCTGTACTATGTCCGCAGTCTCTGGTCATCCCCTGTACTGTGTCCGCAGTCTCTGGTCATCCCCTGTACTATGTCCGCAGTCTCTGGTCATCCCCTGTACTGTGTCCGCAGTCTCTGGTCATCCCCTGTACTGTGTCTGCAGTCTCTGGTCATCCCCTGTACTGTGTCCGCAGTCTCTGGTCATCCCCTGTACTGTGTCTGCAGTCCATTGGTTCAGAATATTTTTTTTTCTTGTTTTTGCCTCAAAAACCTAGGTGCCTCTTATGGTCAGGTGAGTCTTATGGAGCGAAAAATACGGTATATATATATATATATATTTTTTTTTTTTAAATCTGACAAAAATCTTTGCAACTTCCTGGAAACTTAACTGAAGCCTCAGACAATGTTTGAACCAATTATCTTCTGTGCATTACAAATCCATTCCTCCCTCTTTAGTGAAAATGAAGAGAGGAGGAGGTGTTTGTAGTCCAAAAAAAACCCCTAAATTATGAGTTTTAGTGTTGCTATATCTTTTCTTTTTTTTATAATATTTGCTGTTAATCATTGCTTAAATAAAAGTTAAAGGGCAGCACGTCCAATCATTCAGGAACTTGAAGATCAAGTGATTTCATTCAGGAAATTGAAGATACACTGCCGTCCGTTCGAAAAACAAATTATGAATTCATTTTCGAAAGCCTAGAACAAAAAAAGGTATTATTTGTATATTTCTAGTCCCTACATGTGGAGGCTGCATTAGTTTACTTTTCTCAGGCTAGTGCAGAAGAACAGAAATCCGAGTTCAAAAAATATTTAAAAAAATTAAATTAAAACAAATGTAAAAAAAATTGTTAATGGATCCTTACCCAGGAGCTGAAGAAATAAAGAATGTTTCAGATGCAGGAAAAAAAAACTAAATTATGAGCTTTGGTGTCGGTATTTCTTTTCTCTTTTTTACGTGTACAAAAAATGTTTTAAAAAATTAAAAAAAATAAATAAATTTTTTTATTAATCTGAAAAAAATCTAGCAACTTCCTGGGAACCTAACTGAAGTCTCAGACAATGTTTGAACCAATTATCTTCTGTGCATTACAAATCCGTTCCTCCCTCTTTAGTGAAGATGCAGAGAGGAGGCGGTGCTTGTAGTCTAAAATAAGAAATGCATCATAGATACAGCATGGTGAATGTGGTGAATGTGGTCAACTTACAACAGGAAGTGTGTTTCTGGCGGGATCACCAGTTAAAAATGTAGGAGGGTTGAATTAAGTAGACCCCTCCCCCCGGCTCCCTTTACTAAACCTAAGTAAATTTTCCACAGTTTTCAAAAACCTTTTTGACGTAATTTACCTTTCTTGTGTCCACATCCTTGGTCCCCTGGAGGCACTAGCTATGAAACCCTGGTCGTAAAGATGCCCCCTGCGAGGGGAACATCAATCGTGCCTTCAGGGATCTTCTACCTACTCTGTGATATCTTGCAAGATCTCGCAGTATTCTCATGCTCAAGATGAACAATCTGGTTGGGTGATGTACTTACACTTCCAAGATGTCTAGGATCCCTGGGACCTCTGGGACTTCCAGGATTCCCTGGACATCTGTTGCCTCCAGGATTTCCATGTTTTCCAGGGTACCTTTTTCTCAAGTGTTGGCATTCATCAGCTCATGTTGCGGACACTGGGTGTTGTGTGGAAGTTGTCCCCTGGGAGGGGAACATCACTTGTGCCTTCAGGAAGATCTTCTACCTCATCTGTGATATCTTGCAAGATCTCGCAGTATCCTCATGCTCAAGATGAACCATCTGGTTGGGTGATGTACTTACACTTCCATGGTGTCCAGGATCCCTGGGACTTCCAGGATTCCCAGGACATCTGTTGCCTCCAGGATTTCCATGTTTTCTGTAGGTGTTGGCATGCATCAACTCATGTTGAGGACACTGGGTGTTGTGTGGAAGTTGCCCCCTGGGAGTGGAACATCACTCGTGCCTTTAGGAAGATCTTCTACCTACTCTGTGATATCTTGCAAGATCTTGCAGTATTCTCATGCTAAAGATGAACCATCTGGTTGGGTGATGTACTTACACTTCCAAGATGTCCAGGATCCATGGGACCTCTGGGACTTCAAGGATTCCCTGGACATCTGTTGCCTCCAGGATTTCCATGTTTTCCAGGGTACCTGTTTCAGCAGGTGTTGGCATTCATCAGCTCATGTTGCGGACATTGGGTATTGTGTGGAAGTTGCCCTGGGGAGAACAACATCACTCGTGCCTTCAGGAGGATCTTCTACCTCATCTATGATATCTTGCAAGATCTCGCAGTATTCTCATGCTCAAGATGAACCATCTGATTGGGTGATGTACTTACACTTCCATGGTGTCCAGGGTCCCTGGACTTCCAGGATTCCAGGACATCTGTTGCCTCCAGGATTTCCATGTTTTCTGTAGGTGTTGGCATGCATCAGCTCATGTTGAGGACACTGGGTGTTGTGTGGAAGTTGCCCCCTGGGAGGGGAACATCACTCGTGCCTTCAGGAAGATCTTCTACCTCCTCTGTGATATCTTGCAAGATCTCGCAGTATTCTCATGCTCATGATGAACCATCTGCTTGGCTGATGATTGGTGGCTTTCTTGAGTCTGAAATCTGTGTCCCTGTGTTTCAATAACTATGGTGTTTCGGCTTTCCTAATGTAGATCTTCACTGATCCTCTCTGTGTGTTCCTCTTATGATTAATGTTGTATGACAAGATAGCAAAGAAGCTGGTTTAAGCTGGCCAGACATCGGGCAATCTTGTGGAAATTGTAGACTCCATCAGCTTCTAATCGAAAATATCATGTGGGGTTAGATGGTCCACAGCATTCTGCCACCCAAGGATTGGAGCAGTTCCAGGTTTCAAGTGATGAGAGAGTCAAGATTGTGATGGAAATGTTTGTTGAAAGGCATTTTGGATTGATTTCCACCTCAATGGGATCACCCAGTGCCTTGAGACCCGGAAATGACGGAAATCGTAGAAGGTAGGTTGCTAGAGACCCTTCAGTTCCGATGTCTTTGTTGTTATTCAACAAAAAAAAAAATAATAGCTTATCTAATTGAAACTATCTTGTGTATGGTCAGCATTACAGTTTCTGTCTTAGAGAATTTTCAGCACAAACACTGTAAAGGGTTCAAAGCAAAGGCTTCGAGCGCAAGTGAAGGTGCTCCAGTACTTATACTTCCAAGATGTCCAGGATCCCTGGGACCTCTGGGACTTCCACGATTCCCAGGACATCTGTTGCCTCCAGGATTTCCATGTTTTCCAGGGTACCTGTTTCTGCAGGTGTTGGCATACATCAGCTCATGTTGAGGACACTGCGTGTTGTGTGGAGGTTAAGTATGAACTCGTGCAGTGGCTGGTGCTTCATTTTATCGCCTGCTATCCTAGAACTAGATTGCCCTAATACTGAACCTGGCATTGCCTGCCTGTTGCTGGCCTGGGTTGCCTGGATGACCTTGTTACTCTCTTGTGTGCTGCTTATGTTGAACCTGACTACTCTCTTGCCTGCTACCTGACTGAACCTCTGCCTGGACCTAACCACTCTCTCTCCAGTTGGGTGCCTCCAGCTCTGCCTGGACCTAACCACTCTCTCTCCAGTTGGGTGCCTCCACCTCTGCCTGGACCAAACCATTCTCTCTCCAGTTGGGTGCCTCCACCTCTGCCTGGACCTAACCACTTTCTCTCCAGTTGGGTGCCTCCACCACTGCCTGGACCTAACCACTCTTTCTCCAGTTGGGTGCCTCCACCTCTGCCTGGACCAAACCATTCTCTCTCCAGTTGGGTGCCTCCACCTCTGCCTGGACCTAACCACTTTCTCTCCAGTTGGGTGCCTCCACCACTGCCTGGACCTAACCACTCTTTCTCCAGTTGGGTGCCTCCACCTCTGCCTGCAGCTAACCATTCTCTCCAGTTGGGTGCCTCCACCTCTGCCTGGAGCTAACCATTCTCTCCAGGTGGGTGCCTCCACCTATTCCTGGACCTAACCACTCTCTGTCCAGTTGGGTGCCTCCACCTTTGCCTGGACCTGACTACCCTCTCAGCTGCCAGCTGCCTAGACCCCTGCTTGAGCCTGAATTGCTGAAGAACTCTGTAAATTTCAGCGCTCAGAGGTCTATAGAAGAGGAAGATGACCACAAATGATATATAACATACAATGAATCGTGAACTTTGCCTGGAATGTGTAGAAGACTGCTGCCCTCCTCAACCGGGGAAGTCTTGTGAAAACTACAAAAAGAACAAACATCCATCTGGCTTCTATGATTTGTGGACAATAAATCATTGGTAATGCATTAGACTGTTTGTTCCTTTTGCTGACTACTCTATTGCCTGTCACTTGCCTCACTCTTTGCATGGATTTGACTACTCATATGTCTGCCACTTTATGAACAGCCTCTGCACCGTAGCCTTTCCATCCTGAAATCCCTTGGTGGGGTGATCCTGAGGGCCACAAAAAGACCGGGGACCATTGGGGCTTCCCATCCATCACCCCTTGTAGATGGTCTGGTGAAGACCAACTGTCACTCAGGTCGCCTGCCAGGGGGTAGCATAGCAGGAAGTGTTTAGGGGCGGGTTGTAGGTGAATGGTTTAAAGTGATTCTAAAGCCTTCTGTTTTTTGTTATAGAAAAAAAATAACAAACATGTCTATACTTACCTGCTCTGTGTAGTGGTTTTGCACAGAGCAGACCCAATCCTCCTTTTCTTGGGTCCCCCACTGGTGCTCCTGGCCCCTCCCTCCTGTCGGGTGCCCCCACAGCAAGCAGCTTGATATGGGGGCACCAGCTGCTCCGTTTTATACCACCGTTGGCTATTATTGTTAATTGTTTGCAGAATATTCGGATCTTTCACAGTCTTACGTACTACTTTGTTCTTTGTTCCATGGGATTTGACGTACATCCATTCCTTGGAGAAACTTCTGTAGTACGTCAAATTTACCACTCCATTTCCTTGATTTGTTGCATCCATTACCGAGTGAACTTCTATTTGTTCCATACATTGGCCTGCCCAAGACACGGTCAGTTTTACTCTTGATATATCCTTTATGATCTGTTCTTGTATGCATATTCTTTTATTAGGTATTTGGTCTGATTTGGAATATTGTTTTTCATACCATCTTTAGTCCCATTGGGGGGCGGGGTGTTCTGGTCCCCCTCTGTCAGTCCTTGTTGTCTGGTGACTTACATCTGACCACTCTCGCCCTCTTGGATGATGCACCCTACCGGAACATGGTGTCCAGCCTCTCGTCTTGGAGGTCATCCTTTCTTTTGCTCTGACATATGCTTTTGTAAGTAAACAAAATCTTTGGTTATGTGAAAATATTTTTTGATTATCTGTTTATTTATTTTTTGGTATTTTCATTTATGATTGTTTATATATTTACTAGAAAGTCCTTTGTCTCTCATTCCCCCTGAGGAAGATCTAGAATGTGGAATGATCGAAACGTGTCCGTGTTTTTTCTTTCTTTTCTGTGTGGTTTCATATTCTTGTATTAAGAGTTTTCTTGGAAGAATACTGTCAGAGCAATATTTACATAGTTACATAGTTAGTCTGGCTGAAAAAAAGACAAAAGTCCATCCAGTTCAACCATAGGAAAAAAAAAAAGTTATAATCCTATACCCACAGTTGATCCAGAGGAAGGCAAAAAAAACCCCCAGCAAAGCCAATTTGCTCCTGCTGGGAAAAAAAATATTCTTTTTAGAAATCATGTATTTAACATTACAATGGAAATGTGTATGTAATAAAGTTGATAAAAATCTTTTTTAACCAAATGTATTTTTCAACAAATGTATGATCCTATTGCTGCATTAACCACTTCCCGTCTGGTCCATGTATATAAACGGCCGGACCGTGGCAGTGCAGGGGAGGGTTGCCGTTCATAAATGGCGCCCACCATTTTAGACTGTGCGTGCTCCCAGGGAGAGTGCGGCACCGCGATCTGGTACCCGATGTGTCTGGAGGAGAACACTGATCGCTGTACGGGACCTCTGTGTGAGGTCCCGATCATGTGATCACCGATTGGCCAATCAGTGATCACATGAATAGTAGAAAGCAAGATGTCACTTCTGACATCATTGCTTACTATGTGTGAAATCTGTGAATGATCATAGAGATCAAATGGTACTAGAGATCACATGCTATTCACAACAGCCTTGTACCATGTGACAAGCTGTGGCCAATCAGAGAAGGAGAAATGATTGGTTTTACAGCCTTTATGGGTGTAAAAGCAATCAGTATATAAAAAAAAAAATCTTCATCAACCCTCACAAGTAGTACAGTGACACTGTACTACTAGGGTGACAGTATGTAAAAAAATAAAAATAAACCAAAAAAACCCATAAATAATAATATAAAAAAAAAAAAAAAAAAAATTAAAATTATAATTTTTGCTTATAAACTAATTTGGGTTATTTTTTTTTTTTTACTAAAAAGATAACTGAATAAATTTTGGCCGAGATTTTTTACTTGCAAAAAATGTTATAAGAAAAACACTTTTTTTCAAAATGTTTGGACTTTTGTCATTTATATAGCAAAAAAAAATAAAAATCCCAGTGGTGAATAAATACCACCAAAATAAAGTTTTATCTGTCTCAAAAAAATGCTAAAAAAAATTCATATGGGTACAGTGATTCATGACCGCGCAATTGTCATTCAAAGTGTGATAGCGCTGAAAGCTGAAAACTGGCCTGGACAGGAAGGGGGTGAAAGTGTCCAGACTGGAAGGGGGTGAAAGTGTCCAGACTGGAAGGGGGTGAAAGTGTTCAGACTGGAAGGGGGTGAAAGTGTCCAGACTGGAAGAAGGTGAAAGTGTCCGGACTGGAAGGGGGTGAAAGTGTCCGGACTGGAAGGGGGTGAAAGTGTCCGGACTGGAAGGGGGTGAAAGTGTCCAGACTGGAAGGGGATGAAAGTGTCCAGACTGGAAGAAGGTGAAAGTGTCCGGACTGGAAGGGGGTGAAAGTGTCCGGACTGGAAGGGGGTGAAAGTGTCCGGACTGGAAGGGGGTGAAAGTGTCCGCACTGGAAGGGGGTGAAAGTGTCCAGACTGGAAGGGGGGTGAAAGTGTCCGGACTGGAAGGGGGGTGAAAGTGTCCGCACTGGAAGGGGGGTGAAAGTGTCCAGACTGGAAGGGGGTGAAAGTGTCCGGACTGGAAGGGGGGTGAAAGTGTCCAGACTGGAAGGGGGGGAAAGTGTCCGCACTGGAAGGGGGTGAAAGTGTCCAGACTGGAAGGGGGGGGAAAGTGTCCGGACTGGAAGGGGGGTGAAAGTGTCCAGACTGGAAGGGGGTGAAAGTGTCCGGACTGGAAGGGGGGTGAAAGTGTCCGGACTGGAAGGGGGGTGAAAGTGTCCGGACTGGAAGGGGGGTGAAAGAGTCCAGACTGGAAGTGGTTAAAGGCTAATAGGTAAGAAGTAGTAATGGGCTGAACACCCCCCCTGTTTGGTTCACGGTCGAACATTCTTTCTTGGATACACAGAATATAACTGGATATAACATTTATAGGGAACGTAGATCCAGGGAATATCCGATTGCCTCTCGGGGGATCCGGACGGAAATTTTTCACATGAAGTGATTAAAGTCCCTCCGGGGGTTCTTTGGGTACATATGCACTCCTATAGGGACGAGCAGCCAGATACTCAACCCTTTTGGTTATTCCCTGTTAGTAAAGATATTCTCCATTATTGGGGAGTCACAGATAATCGTATGTCTGCTCTTCTCGCTTTCCTTAGTGGAGTCTCTTATTCCCCAAATTGTCTTCCAAAGATACCAAGTTCACACAGTTCACCCTCATAAATAGATTTCAAACTTAGTGCTACAGGAAATAAAATTATTGATTTTAATTTTTCCAGCCATTACTATAATATTAAAATCAATACTTTTGGACGGTCTATTATGAAGCAGAGTCTTCGGATGGAGGTGTGTGTGTGTGGGGGGGGGGGGGGGGGGGGGGGGTTGTACGTTTGTACTCTGATTTTCTATGTAATTCCATTATTGATTAGGATTATAATTTTTCTTTAAAATATAAAAAAAAAGAACTGATGATAAATTATTTCCTAAATGGCTGCTGTGTCTGGTCTAAAATAATTTCATATTGATTCACAAAATAGGTCTGGAACATAACTCATTGTCATGTTGTACATGAGTTTGCTAGTTCTAATGTTGAACCAATATACCTTGTTAACGTTTATGTCGGTTTGTTTGTTTTTTGCTCTTATACACTCACCGTCCACTTTATTAGGTACGCCTGTTCAACTGCTTGGTAACAAAAATTGCTAATCAGCCAATCACATGGCAGCAACTCAATGCATTTAGGCATCTAGACGTGGTGAAGACGACTTGTTGAGGTTCATACCAAGCATCAGAATGGGGAAGAAAGGGGAGTTAAGTGACGTGGCCCGGTTGTTGCTGCCAGACAGGCTGGTCTGAGGATTTACTGCTGATCTACTGGGATTTTCACGCACAACCATCTCTAGGGTTTCCAGAGAATGGTCCGAAAAAGAGAAAATATCCAGTGAGTGGCAGTTGTGTGGATGAAAATAGCTTGTTGGTTTCTGAGGTCAGAGGAGAATGGGCAGACTGGTTTACGATGATAAAAAGGCAACTGGAACTCAAATATCCACTTTTTACAACCAGGGAATGCAGAATACCATCTCTGAATGAACAACACGTCCAACCGTGAAGCAGAAGACCACATTAGGTGTGGGGGCCTCTATACCGCTATAGCTGCTGGCCTCCGAGTCTAACCCCTGACCATGACAAGTAGTAGGGCAGACTGACGACTCATGGGGCCCCCGGGCAATAGGGGATAATGGGGCCCCTGTGTCCTTGCCCAAACTCAAAAAAGCCTATGAAAAAGATACCTGGAGTATCTCATGGGGCCCTCTACTGACCCCAGGCCCTTGGGCAGTTTCCAAATGGTCAGTCCGCCCCTGGCTTCAAGTATGTATTTTACAGTTGTGAGATTAGGATGAAAAAAAATAACCTGTGCCCCCTTATATCAGGTGTACTTTTCAGAGTCTCATTTTATTTCAGGGTCACCATCAGAGTTCTCACTTATATCAAATTTGCCACATCAGATTATCACCTTGCACCTATTGCCCCTCTCAGAGTGCCCCCTAATATCAGCTTTTTCCATCAAAGTGCCTGCTTACATCAACTGCCCCCATCAGATTGCCACCTTACATCAACTGTGCCCATCAGAACGCACTCTTCCATCAATTGCCTCCATCAGATCGCCACCTTATATCAACTGTGCCCACCAGAAAGCCCTCTTTCATCAATTGTCCCCATCAGAAAGCCCTCTTGCCCATCAGAGTGTCCTTTTACATCAACTGTCCCCATCAGAGTGCCACCTTACATCAACTGCCCCCATCAGAGTGCCACCTTACATCACTTGTCCCCATCAGAGTGTCCTCTTACATCAACTGTCTCCATTAGAGTGCCACCTTACATCAACTGTGCCCATCAGAGTGTCCTCTTACATCAACTGTCCCCATCAGAGGGCCATCTTACATCAACTGTCCCCATCAGAGTTTCCTTTTACAACAACTGTCCCCATCAGAGCACCCTCTTACATCAACTGTGCCCATCAGAGTGCCCTCTTACATTACTTGTCCCCATCAGAGTGACCCCTTACATCAA